>CM026400.1:4629105-4689105 GCA_014843695.1 Archivesica marissinica
TGTTATTATTTATGCGTGCTTGACCTGTATATTTGGCAAGTAATGGATTTACCATCTCGGTATTTTCACATGAGTTCACTGGCTCATTGGTTATAAAGGCTGAACTATGCGTAGTGTTTGACACTTGGTGTCCGTTTGCTAGGTTTCTAGTACCCCTGTACCTAGGTGAATTGGGATCTGCCCAACACTCTATTCGTCCGTGGCCATTACGCCTACAATAACTACAATATTTTTCTATCCGGGGAGTTCTATGGGTAGCTTGGGAATTATCTATCCTAATATTGGGTCGATACATGGGTGATGGGATATATGGCCTTGGGGCTGAGGTCGGTGTTCTGTATCTCTGGGTTTCACATTCGGATTTGAATTAATCCGTGTCCTGGGCGCTAATCTGCGATGGAGGTTATATTCATCAGCCAGGGAAATACATTCCTGGAGAGTAGATGCTTTCTTATCCAGAATGAACAATTTAAGCTCATCACTTAGCTGGGAATCGAATCTATATCTCAAGAGCAGCTCGATCCAGTTGACCTCGCTCGGATCATTGTTCTCCGTCCATAGAGTCATTTGCTCCCTTAATTCCTTAATGAATTCGGAATATGTCTGCTGAGGTTTCTTTACCCAAGAGAAGAAATTCTTTCTATATACAGTGGGTGAGAGTCTATATTCATCCAAGATGGCG
Organism: Archivesica marissinica; assembly: GCA_014843695.1. Taxonomy (NCBI): domain Eukaryota; kingdom Metazoa; phylum Mollusca; class Bivalvia; order Venerida; family Vesicomyidae; genus Archivesica; species Archivesica marissinica. Next base: position 4,629,788 of record CM026400.1, read on the forward strand.
GCCTTGAGGGTATCGTAATTATTAGCGTCTTGGACAGGAAGAGTGGCATATATATTTCTGGCCTTGTCGGACAACTTGTCTATAATATGGCCCACCCATGTTTGTTTGGCGACCTGGCTAGCTTCGAACAGTCTCTCACATGTTGCGAAGAATTTATCTGGCCTCATAGTCTGGGTCCAAATAGGAACAGAAATGCTTGTCTTCGAGGGCCTATTATCTGTATGGAGGGGGTTATTTTGCTGAGATTCCTGATCTCTCTGGATTTCTCTCAGGCGAATCTCCGTCTGCATTTTCTCCCTTTGCATTCTTTCCTCCCTGTCCCTTTCTTTCTCTTCTCTTTCCCCTCTTTGTTTTACTTCTTCCCTCTCTCTTTCTCTTTCTTCTCTTTCCCTCTCTCTTTCTTCTCTTTGTTTTACTTCTTCCCTCTCTCTTTCTCTCTCTCTTTGTTTTACTTCTTCCCTCTCTCTTTCCCTCTCTCTTTCTTTCTCATAAATCTCACCCTGACGTTCCAGATTTGCCTGATTAAAGAAGGGAAGTCTCATTAATTTGTCCCATATCTCATCACCTGTTGTCTGCAAGTCGGGGTGAACCGGCCCCTCAGTTTCCTTATTAGCACTCCTAGTTGTAGCCATTTTTTTTTTTTATTTCCCAAAATTTTTAATCCCCAGAATGTATCTCCAAATGTATTATAGAATTGAGTTCAATAAAAGGAAGTAAATCACTAATATAATTTTAATGATAATATTAAGCCTCTATGAAAAGAAAACTGGTACTTACCGAAGTCTGTCTCGTTCGTTAATCCAATATATAATTTATCACATATTCAAAGTTTGCACATTTCCAATAATTTAATCCATTTCATTAATTTAATAATTCGTTGACGTCTTTCACTTATTTCCAAATTCTAACACTGTCTCGCATGCACTTCTGTTTTCCCACGTTAATTAATAGTCCCTTGTATTCTTCATGTATAAATACTAGTGTCCTTCACAATATTCCATATATAAATTCTAGTGTCCTTCACAATATGTCACGATATGTCATTTCTTCTTTATTTCCAATCCCGGATGAGCCCCCAATTGTCGCAAACTCTCCTTTTTCTTCTCGTAATAATATGTCTCGGTTGCTACGGCTCTTACCAGGGTCTATCCTATTGTAGACTCGCTGGAGTTGTCTCTAGGGGGTTTCTTCGTTATTATATGTATTAATGATAACTCAACACAGTATTACATTTCTTCTATATAATATCTTGTTTAAATTGGCATCAGAAATATCCATATATATATAATCAGTGATCTATATATATATACATCGTATCATTAAAAGCTTATTTAACAATCCATTTGTGTGAGCCGACTATGCGCTTACACAATATATTTAACATCCAATCTTTCTAATCCGTCATTACTCAATATCACTATAATCTAATCACTGTTTCTGATTATATTAACTTTTAATCACCTTCTGGTGGTTCGCCGAAACTCTGTTTCTTCTATGGCTGAACAATTTAATTATTCGACAAATCTTTATAAGTTATATTTCTTATAATGTCCATAATATCTAAGTATCATAAATACAGTTTATATGTTCTATATACTAGATTGAGATCACGACCTTTCTCGCTCCTGGAGTTAGGCTCTAGTGTGTCTGATTTATGTTAATAAAAGCCATTTCTTATATACATAATTGAATCAGTGTATATATGATATAACAATTCCTAAAACATCTGTTATTCCTAAACATCTGTTATGTTATCTAATATTACACCATCAAACCAGTTCGGTGCCTTTATATTACATAACTGGACACCCGCAACCACGGCCTGTTATCTAATATTACACCATCAAACCAGTTCGGTGCCTTTGTATTACATAACTGGACACCTGCAACCACGGCCTTGATAAACTGAGATTAGGCCTAACATCTTAAGTCATTTCCCGCGCGAAGCGAGATTGATAATTTTAGTCGCGAAAATAATAGCAGACGATTATGCATAAAACAAATATATATATATTACATGGTAAACATTTGGCCATATATAGAAACAGTTTAATGTATTTATATAATACATTATTATTTATATATAACAATTAAATATTTCGTGCCAATTGGGGTTTTGCACACTACACACTTAATACTAAACATAATAACTGTCTCCTCAAACAATTCTTTGCATGCTGGGTAAAATAAAGGTCTATACATAGTTCAAATAATTGCAGCCACAGACGGATCTGTAGTCCAGTGGTAACACGCTGGACTGGTAATCCAGGGTTCGCAGGTTCGATCCCCCGTCGGACCCCTAATAAAATTAACAGTCTTTCAGATGGGACATTAAACCGAGGTCTCGTGTCGGTGCTTTACACCGTACGCGTAAAAGAACCAGAGGAGACTCTGGAATGGGTCTCTGTCTGTATCATAGCACTATCCTCCAACAATCTAAAATGACTAATCTCTTCAGGAGGCGTCGCTCATATGGGCAACCGGTAGCGACGGTAAATAAACGTAAAACACACAGCAGCCGACACTTCATTGGTGTAGTTTTCCTGGTAATATGTCATGGAATTTCGTTAGAATTGTTTCAGTATTGCATGACATATTTGATTGCTATTTTCACAGCTAGCATGCAGAGTGAAATACACAGTAGTATACGTACGTCTGTTGTATGCAATATAACTCCGAAATTGCCCACTAGTTAGGTGTACTGATAATAACCTTCCATACGAATAGGACATCCACAGACGCTTGGGGTCCGGACAATCCACAGACGCTTGGGGTCCGGAAAATCCACAGACGCTTGGGGTCCGGACAATCCACATACGCTTGGGGTCCGGACAATCCACAGACGCGTGGGGTCCGGACAATCCACAGACGCTTGGGGTCCGGACAATCCACAGACGCTTGGGGTCCGGACAATCCACAGACGCGTGGGGTCCGGACAATCCACAGACGCGTGGGGTCCGGACAATCCACAGACGCTTGGGGTCCGGACAATCCACAGACGCTTGGGGTCCGGACAATCCACAGACGCTTGGGGGTCCGGACAATCCACAGACGCTTGGGGGTCCGGACAAATGGTTTCGGGTTCAAAACTAAATTTAAAAAAAAAATTAAGTCCATTTTGATGAACCATAGGCTTGACACTATACAGTCAAACCTGTCTTAAGCTGCCAGTCAAGGGAATCACATAAAGTGGCTGCTTAACACAGGTGGCTGCTTAATACAGGTCAAATGTATAATAAAACAACATATTGGGAATCTGGAAACTGGCTGCTTAATATACAGGTCAAATGTATAATAAAACAACATATTGGGAATCTGGAAACTGGCTGCTTAATACAGGTTGGCTGCTTAATAGAGGTGACCATTAACACAGGTTTGACTGTCATACAAAAAATATATGGGTGTAAGCATATTTAAAAAAAATGATGATCCATAATTGCTCTGATAGTGACGGGGTTTCATTTTTAAATATACTTGGATATGGCCTAAACATTTTGTATGATTAGTGTCAGTCAACCTTATAGAGTTCGAGCCCCGCTGGAGCCGTTACGATTGTGCCCTTAGGCAAGGCATTTAAATTCCCCATTGCCACTTCTCTCTCCCTCGTGGCGATGGATTACATTAGGAATGAGGTCTCGAGAGTGATTAATATAAGTTGTAAGAACTTGAATCGCAATCGAGCTCAAATAAATTTGTATTAACTAAATTGGTCTTAAAATGTTGTCCAGACCCCAAACGCCTGTGGGATAACCTGCTACACTACATTCGTTATCTATCTCTGGTTGTCCGTCCACATATATCTATACAACTATCACCCATACATGATTGATCACTTCTCAGTCTGATGATAGTTTGAGGTTAAAGTTTGAATACGTATCATGGCCTAATTCTTGAACTCGACTCTTTACAGCTAGTGCTTTACAGCTAGTGCTTTAGCTAGTGCTTTACAGCTAGTGCTTTTTATGGCAATTGTTTATTGAAGAAATGTGCAGAAGATGTTGTTGATCATGTGATGTCCCAATTAATTATGATGGCAAACAGTGAGCTCTTCGTCTTAATAGGACTCGACCATACACTGAAACAAACCAATATCCCCAACAGTCAAACCCGTGTTAGTGGTCACCTCTGTTAACCATTTCCCTCATAGAAGCACCTCTTGACGCCATTACCAATACGACATATATTAACCCTTTCCCTCATAGAAGCACCTCTTGACGCCATTACCAATACGACATACATTAACCATTTCCCCATAGAAGCACCTCTTGACGCCATTACCAATACGACATACATTAACCCTTTCCACATAGAAGCCTCTTGATGCCATTACCAATACGACATATATTAACCCTTTCCCTCATAGAAGCACCTCTTGACGCCATTACCAATACGACATACATTAACCCTTTCCCAATAGAAGCACCTCTTGATGCCATTACAATACGACATACATTAACCATTTCCCCATAGAAGCACCTCTTGACGCCATTACCAATACGACATACATTAACCCTTTCCCCATAGAAGCACCTCTTGACGCCATTACCAATACGACATATATTAACCCTTTCCCTCATAGAAGCACCTCTTGACGCCATTACCAATACGACATATATTAACCCTTTCCCTCATAGAAGCACCTCTTGACGCCATTACCAATACGACATATATTAACCCTTTCCCTCATAGAAGCACCTCTTGACGCCATTACCAATACGACATACATTAACCCTTTCCCTTATAGAAGCACCTCTTGACGCCATTACCAATACGACATACATTAACCCTTTCCCACATAGAAGCACCTCTTGATGCCATTACCAATACGACATACATTAACCCTTTCCCTTATAGAAGCACATCTTGATGCCATTACCAATACGACATACATTAACCCTTTCCCACATAGAAGCACCTCTTGATGCCATTACCAATACGACATACATTAACCATTTCCCCATAGAAGCACCTCTTGACGCCATTACCAATACGACATACATTAACCCTTTCCCACATAGAAGCACCTCTTGATGCCATTACCAATACGACATATATTAACCCTTTCCCTCATAGAAGCACCTCTTGACGCCATTACCAATACGACATATATTAACCCTTTCCCTCATAGAAGCACCTCTTGACGCCATTACCAATACGACATATATTAACCCTTTCCCTCATAGAAGCACCTCTTGACGCCATTACCAATACGACATACATTAACCCTTTCCCTTATAGAAGCACCTCTTGACGCCATTACCAATACGACATACATTAACCCTTTCCCACATAGAAGCACCTCTTGATGCCATTACCAATACGACATACATTAACCCTTTCCCTTATAGAAGCACATCTTGATGCCATTACCAATACGACATACATTAACCCTTTCCCTCATAGAAGCACCTCTTGACGCCATTACCAATACGGCATACATTAACCCTTTCCCTCATGGAAGCACCTCTTGACGCCATTACCAATACGACATAAATTGACAATGTATTAGCCAAACCAATGTTCATTATAAACGCCAGAAGCACATGTAGTCCCAGTAATATCTATGGAGGTGGGATAGATATGGCGACTGCTTATCCACTGCATGATAGCTAAATGGCTGTCGTTTGTATGGAGATATAATAGTATATTAACCTAAATCTCTATGTAGTCCCAGTAATATATATGGAGGTGGGATAGATATGGCGACTGCTTATCCACTGCATGATAGCTAAATGGCTGTCGTTTGTATGGAGATATAATAATATATTAACCTAAATCTCTATGAAGTCCCAGTAATATCTATGGAGGTGGGATAGATATGGCGACTACTTATCCACTGCATGATAGCTAAATGGATGTCGTTTGTATGGAGATATAATATTATATTAACCTAAATCTCTATGTAGTCCCAGTAATATCTATGGAGGTGGGATAGATATGGCGACTACTTATCCACTGCATGATAGCTAAATGGATGTCGTTTGTATGGAGATATAATAGTATATTAACCTAAATCTCTATGTAGTCCCAGTAATATCTATGGAGGTGGGATAGATATGGCGACTACTTATCCACTGCATGATAGCTAAATGGATGTCGTTTGTATGGAGATATAATATTATATTAACCTAAATCTCTATGAACGATTTGGGATACAATGCATTAACAACTTTCAATTCCGAATTATAAAATGTTACCCAACATGTCAACACATAGTGTGGATATATGGCCCTTTAATGTACACCTTTTAATGTACAAAGTATAACCCACAGTTCACATGTTGCAGGTTTTATATCTGCCTTGTGTTCCTAATAATGAACTCATGTGCCCATAGATATATTTGTATTTCACAATTCTGTAGATACAGAATGAATCATGAATTAATAATCACGGTCATGTGTAAAAATACATATCAGTAACGTACATAACCTTAAAATAAAATTCTCCAATTTAATAGACGCATATCTGGCCATGCCACTGATAAAACTACATTCATTTATTAAATGAGCGTATATTTAATTGGAACGGATTGTTATCAAATTTATACACCCGCAGTTTAAACCACTATTATTGAACGAGTATCCGTTGTGGTCATACTAATACAATTAAAATTAAAAACAGCGTACAAATGTATATAACGAATACGCTTGTGATAGCATGCACCGTTATTAACGTGTGTTTGTGTCAATTTGCAGCAGACGTGCACGTCGATTATTTATCCGTGGTCCAGCATGCTCACAAAACAGACGAACGAGCACGGAAATATTCTCAACAGGAAAATGTATCGCCGACCGAGCGTCTGCTCCTGGCGAGTCGGCAGGGTGAAGTGATGGCACGTGCGCAGGACATTCTTGTTGCAGGGTTACATGACACGGGTCCGTATGACGTCGGGAGCCAATGCTTGAATCACACAAAGTTGTTTCTTGAAGGACTCATAAGCGGCGAGAATTGGGCTCTCAGAAGTAAGTCATGTCTGTTTGTCTTTGTGGGAAATGGGCTCTCAGAAGTAAGTCATGTTTGTTTGTCTTTGTGAGAATTGGGCTCTCAGAAGTAAGTCATGTCTGTTTGTTTGTCTTTGTGAGAAATGGGCTCTCAGAAGTAAGTCATGTCTGTTTGTTTGTATTTGTGAGAAATGGGCTTTCAGAAGTAAGTCATGTTTGTTTGTATTTGTGAGAATTGGGCTCTCAGAAGTAAGTCATGTGTGTTTGTCTTTGTGAGAATTGGGCTCTCAGAAGTAAGTCATGTTTGTTTGTTTGTCTTTGTGAGAATTGGGCTCTCAGAAGTAAGTCATGTATGTTTGTTAGTCTTTGTGAGAATTGGGCTCTCAGAAGTAAGTCATGTTTGTTTGTTTGTCTTTGTGAGAATTGGGCTCTCAGAAGTAAGTCATGTCTGTTTGTTAGTCTTTGGGAGAAATGGGATCTCAGAAGTAAGTCATGTCTGTTTGTTTGTCTTTGTGAGAAGTGGGCTCTCAGAAGTAAGTCATGTCTGTTTGTTTGTCTTTGTGAGAAGTGGGCACTCAGAAGTAAGTCATGTTTGTTTGTTTGTCTTTGTGAGAATTGGTCTCTCAGAAGTAAGTCATGTCTGTTTGTTTGTCTTTGTGAGAAGTGGGCACTCAGAAGTAAGTCATGTTTGTTTGTTTGTCTTTGTGAGAATTGGTCTCTCAGAGGTAAGTCATGTTAGTTCGTTTGTCTTTGTGAGAATCGGGCTCTCTCCTTTGCACAACATGCTAGCAATTTGTTCCACTATCGTTTCTTATGATTAATAACTACCTACAGTATAATCAATCGGTATTTATTTGTAAAACAATGTTATCAGTTAATGAACACGATTTGATGAAATCACATTTATCATACCGCAATATCTTGTTAGGGAACAACAGTAAAAACAAAGGATTCCAACTAAAATGACCTATTTACATTTTGGGATAAATCAGACTTTATCTGTCAAGGGAGGTAATAGAAAATTAGAGATGTCTCACATTGAAGACGTAGCATGTTTGCACGACACGTACTATGTGTGCATACCAGACGTGTGTGTGTGTTTTACGTTTATTTATCGTCGCTACCGGTTGCCCATATGAGCGACGCCTCCTGAAGAGATTAGTTATTTTATATTTTGGAGGATAGTGCATGATACAGACAGAGACCCATTCCAGAATCTCCTCTGGTTCTTTTACGTGCACGGTGTAAAGCACCGACACGAGACCTCGGTTTAACGTCCCATCTGAAAGATTGTTAATTTTATTAGGGTCAGACGGGGGATCGAACCTGCGATCCCTGGATTACCACTGGACTACAGATCCCACTGGACATGCTGGAATTATATGGCATTTGTTTTTATTTACAGTCAAACCTGTGTTAAGCAGCCATCAAAGGGAATCTCAGAACGTGGCTGCTTAGCACAGGTGGCTGCTTAATAGAGGGCAAATGTATAATAAAACAACATATTGTGAATCTGGAAACTGGCTGCTTAATACAGGTTGACTGCTTAATAGAGGTGACCACTAACACAGGTTTGACTGTACTGTGATTACGCATTTAACTGTCGTCATGTATCGTCAAAACCAAAGTCGTCTGAATCCCACACACAAATGACAATATTCTATATTTGGAAAATTAATATTTGGCATATCGACACTAGGTTCTGAGTTGAGTACTCTACACTGACGGGGTTAACTTTTCCCTCTCTGTTTTACCAAAATGGGTGGAAGTTCCCCTTTAATTATGTAATGAATAAGGAAATGTTATCATCCACAGTATCATGTCCATATAATAAGGCCTTAGTCTTGATGATGGCTTACATTTATTGTTTCATATTTTCTTTACCAAACTGGGTTATAATATGGGTGGATATTCCTCTTTAAAGTGAAACTATATCGGAAAAAAGTAAAATAGAATCAGATATGTGGTAGTCAGCAAATGTTGCTCCCATTTACAAAAAAGGGACAAGTCAAACCCCGCCAACTATAGGCCTGTCTCATTGACATAGTTTCCTCTTCGATAATAGCACTTCACTAACCACAGTATTCTGTACCATTTGCAGCATAGTTTTAGAGAAAAACGGCCATGCGTGACCCAATTAGTAATGCTAGTCAATGACTTGGTTACCTCTGTCTACAATAAGCATCAAGTAGATCTCATCCTATTAGACTTCAGTAAGGCTTTCGACAAGGTCAGTCACGAGAAAGTACTACTAAAATGCATGACTATGGAGTCAGAGGTAAAACATTAAGGTGGATTAAGAGTTTTATAGATAATAGACTTCAGTCAGTTGTCCTTAATTGTATTAGTTCAGAAGCCATTCCCGTGTATTCTGGAGTCCCTCAGGGATCCGTACTTGGACCCCTGCTATTCCTAACCTATTTAAACGACCTCCTACAAAACATCAGTTCCAAAGTCCGTATCTTTGCAGATGATACTGTAGTCTATCTATCACTGACATCTGCAAATGAGTCGGTCACACTCCAAAACGATCTTAAGAAGTTAGAAGAGTGGGAGTTGGAGTGGGACATGGAATTTAACCCCTCCAAATGTCAAGTTATCCACGTCACTAGTAGGAAACACCCTATTCCCAGTCAATATAAACTCCATGGAGTCCTACTTGAGTCCCTCAGCCAAATACCGTGGTGTGGATATCTCAAATAACCTGTCGTGGGCCGCTGACATAAAAAGGGCATCAAAAAAGTTAACCAAACATTAGGGTAGAAACATCCAGGTCAAATCCGAACCCCTTAAGTACATGACTTACCAGACACTAGTGAGACCCCAGCTGGAATATGGCTGCGAGATTTGGTTGCCCCATACCCACACATTGATATACCAAATTGAAGTTGTCCAGCGAAGAGCAGCCCGTTGGATAAAGGCTATCGTACCTCTAGTGTTACAGACATGCTACATTCCCTAAATCTACGCATCCTAGATCAACGGCGTATTGACAGTAGGTTATCCCTTATGTATAAAATTCACAATGATCTGGTTGCTATCCCCATTGACAATTACCTAGTTCCCCTCTCCCCATCCTGCACGCCACTGCCATTCCTTAAGCTATATGTTAATTACAGCAACTACAGACTACTACAAGTTTTCCTTTTTTCCAAGAACAATCTACCATTGGAACCACCTCCCTCCTGGCAGTGTCCATCTCCCTACCATAGAGCAATTGAATACGGCAGTTTGCCATATTGATCATGCCATTCTCTAGTTGTTCTACGCAGCTGCTTTTATACTCTTACCAACTTATTTTTCATTACTTTCTTATATTGATGCTTTTAACTGTTCATACTGGTAACTTCTTTGCGGTTTTTGACGTGCAACATGTCTGCATCCCCGCGAGGGGTTCGACATTAGATATATATATATTTCCAATTACTGTTGTATTTTTAAACGTCCAAATATTCACACAGAAACTGAACAAATCAAATAAATATAGCACTGTCGTATACGCGAATTGTTTATCAACAAACATGATATGTAAACAATGCTTTGGTGGTGGTTTTGTGTTTGTTCTTTTTGTTGTTGTTTTTTTTTAACATTATTTATTTTACAATGATTGCGAAGCAAGTTCTAACAACTTATGTTAATCACTCTCGTTGTCGCGGATGAAAGCGTAAATGTGGTCATTCGTGTGGGAGGAAACCGGAGTACCCGGAGAAAACCCACCTGTCCGATCTGGCGACCACGTACCATCTCACATACTTCCCGGTCCGAGGAACGAACCTGGGTGTCATTGGTGAGCAGCGACCGCTAATCGGACAGCCATATGTTTGTTCTGACAGCCAATAGAGAGCGATGCATTCCAAATGTACGCAGGGCGTGGCGCACCGATTCAGGAAAGTTGTACTTTCTCTTTCAGTTTGTAATTTTGCTAAAACATCACTATTTACTGACTGAAAATAATTATATTCAAATTATAGTGGAATAATGTGTAGTAGCTTGCTAATTGTAAGTACAATTTCAAATTTTATGATATATTTCATCCATACGATAAAGTCGCTTTAAAGCAGCATTACATCGTATGAAATAAAAGATATTTGAAAAATTCAAATTTTACATAATATTATGGGTAGCAATGCTGCTACACATTCTAACATTATACTTTGTATGCTTATGTTCATTTGGTAAACAGTGTTTTTTTGCGATAAAACACACTCGAAACCGAAAGTAGGACTTTCCGAGTCGATCGGTCACGCACTTGTTTACAACCGGAACGCATCATCCGCACTTGTTTACATTGGGAATGCATCGTTCCCGTTTGTCCCACGTTATCTTTTAATTAAATTACTTGATATGTTGATTCATACCTCTGTTAGCTAAGTCTTTTAGGGACATTTCTACATCCCCTCGAGGGGTTCGACAGTAGAGGAAGATAGATAGATAGTATTTCATGTTCAAAATATATTCGTTGTTTTCTACATCCTCTGTTGTTTCACGCATGCGCGCTGTGCGTGTTTAAATTTCGTTTGTTGATAAACAAATTCGCGCATACGACGGTTTAAATTTATTGGAATTTTATCGTTTCTGAGCGACTATTTCGATTTTTGTAAACACACACACATTAGTATTTATATTTTACCCAAAACATCCTTTATTACGATGTAATGCTGTTTTAATTGTTATTAATAAGGACATGTTATCGTCATATGCTGGTTATGTGTTATCACACATAAACATGACTATCCCTAAGTAAACCACCACGTAATCTACCTCAAGTTTACCCGCAACACCGACATGCGTAGCCTACATAGATATAGTACTAAAACATACTAGAGGTCATTTATCCTATTTTGTTTATCATAGATGGTGTACTTTTCAATAGAACTACTGCGAAGATAAATCGCATACACCAGACGCATGCAATGGTAAATCACATACACCAGATGCATGCAATGATAACTCACATACACCAGACTCATGCAATGATAAACCACATACACCAGACGCATGTAACAATAAATCACATACACCAGACGCATGCAACAATAAACCACAAATATTACCACATACACCAGACGCATGCAATGATAAATCACATACACCAGACGCATGCAATGATAAATCACATACACCAGTCGCATGCAATGATAAATCACATACACCAGACGCATGCAACAATAAATCACATATACCAGACGCATGCAATGATAAATCACATACACCAGACGCATACAACAATAAATCACATATACCAGTCGCATGCAATGATAAATCACATACACCAGACGCATGCAATGATGTAATTTATTATCTAGTGCATTGACTACCAGTGCGGGTATACTGCGAAATGCACTGGTTCATTTACGTGTATTGTATGTATATGATATAAGACGGATATGATCCAATATGTAAACTATTAACCTAGACTGTAAGTGGCGAGAGAACTTATTTGAACAATTAAGTCAATCTACCATGAGGCCCTCAACAAAGAAAACTGGTTGGTACTGGCCGGGCCGTTGTCTATTGTTGTTAAAACTTGTGGCCCAAACCGTTTGTATTTTCATGCTATGTATTGTATCTGTATATATTGATTTGCAATAAAATATGGATGAAATAAAAAAACAAATTTATGAAACATGTAACTTTCATAAGAAATAAGACATAAGCTGCAAGAACTAATACTTATATTTAAGAAATACGACAAATGAGGGTTATTCTGCGATATACCACGGTTGATACTTATTATTTCTAACACGACTTACTTCTAATAATTTTAAACTAGAATCAAAGGAGTATTTTCTTCAACCGCAGTGCTACACTGCTGCATTTGGCTTTCGAAATTATTTCTAACACGACTTACTTCTAATAATTTTAAACTAGAATCAAAGGAGTATTTTCTTCAACCGCAGTGCTACACTGCTGCATTTGGCTTTCGAAATTTCCTCCCGCGTAAGGGGTGATGACGTTATTTTTTATGGAAAATATCAATCTAGTGCATAAATGAACAAAAGTTGTAACTGATCAATAATTTTATTTATTTTGTCAAATAAAACTGTACAGAATAGTAACTGAAACGTTACTTAACAGAAAAACAAGACGGACAAGAGATTATCTGATTCTAAAAATAGCTCACTTCCGCGAATTCCCACGGTAGTATTTACAAACATCACGTGACTTTCATTCATAAAACTTTACACGCATTGTATAAATGGAATAGCCAAAACACGGTGCACGCGCAGCATAGTTTAAGGTAGGTATATCGCAGAATAACCCGAGGTAGATTTTACTCTACAAGTATGTATGTATTAGCTGGGTCGTGTTAGAATCATGTATAATGGTATATTGCTTGTGACCTCGTGATATTTTTGAAAGTCCCACGCTCCTATACATGTATATCAAATATATGTTTGCTTCATCGAAGGTTAATAACTTATTTGTTCTATTACCTCCCTTGGCAGATGCATCTGATTTATTCCAAAAAGCGAATAGGTCCTTTAAGCTAGAATCCTTTGTTTTTACTGTTGTTTCCTAACCAGATGTTGCGGTATGATAATTGTGATTTTATCAAAATCGTGTTAATTAACTGATAACATTCTTTTACAAATAAGTATCCATTGCATATACTGTATGAGATCTGTCGAGATATAGTAATTTAATAATCATAAGAAGCGATAGTGGAATAAAATTGCTAACATGTTGTGCAAAGAAACAACGATAAAAACAGAGGAAACACTTAATATGACCTATCTACTTTTAAGGAGTATTCAGGGGCAGTAACTGATCGTTGTCTCTCATTGCATGGCTTATTTCACTGTTATATTCACCGCCTGCAAAGAGTGTAATAAGTTCTCGTCTACACCTAGGCCATGCATGACTGGATCACACCTAGTGCCGACCCGGCTTATTTTGTCGTGGTTGGGTGGGTCTACGGTTCTGTTGTAATGTATGTAGTTGGGGAACTCGCTTGGCGTGAGGTACCGGGGCGGGTCGGGTTATAATTAAAAAATCCAATTCACAATTTAAATTTTACGAAAAGTTAATTCTTATTTATTTAACCTGTTTCAGATTCTGGATTCGCGTAATGCATCCATAATATCGGGGTATATAAGCTAGTGCTGGATTCGAACGCACACATACCCAGATTAGGCAGCCAATGGGTGCATTTTGAAACACCCACCTATCCAGATTGGGCAGCCAATGGGTGAATTTTGAATCTTCATGGACCCAGAATGCCCGTTGCGTAAATCCCTGTGGCAGACGCCTGGCCGACACGTTTATTATGTATCCACATATGCAACAGAACAAACAATTAATGTTTATACTGCTTGCCACTAATCTCCTGTCATCATATTGCGCAGACGAGTAATATAGATGTTGCATAATAACTATCTAGTAATTATCTGTGTAAAGATATGAAGTATGTGATGTGCTTATTTGTAACGAACAAAAATTCTAAATTCTAAATGTATAAACTCTTCGAAATTTAGTAAGGTTGAAAACGGTTACTTATTAGTTATGAAATTGAAGTCTCTATAAATAAATTGACTCCCTTATTGTATATACAAAATGTACATCTAATAGGAATGAACAGGCTATCAATTCGAGCTTGATAGCTCTAGTTCCTCCATGTGTTGCGATATACATGGGTCTATAACCTTTTGCCGACAAGGCATTCATGCATCAATTAAATTGTTCATTATTTTTATTTCCAGTGATCGACGCAATGGGAAAGCCGGAGAGTGGCATAATGGAATTTCACTTGAAGTGGGTCGGTAACTGGGGCGAATGTCTCGCCGTTAAAGCGACTGAATACGAGAACCCAGTGAACAAGACGGGAGCAAGTCATCCATACACGGGACGGTTTTGTTTTGCCTCGTTTCCCTTGGGAACTCCTAGTGTATGTTTTTATAATATTAGTACAGTGTCTAGTCATGTGACATGGTTTGCTATATATATTAACATCACCCGCTATCGATAACACAGCGTATCAACAGGCGGATCTGTAGTCCAGTGCTAACACGCTGGACTGGTAATCCAGGGATCGCAGGTTCGATCCATCTTCTGACCTTAATAAAATTAAGTCTTTCAGATGGAACGTTAAACCGAGTTCTCGTGTCGTTGCTTTACACCGTGCACGTAAAAGAACCAGAGGAGACTCTGGAATCGGCCTCTGTCTGTATCATGCACTATCCTCCAAAATCTAAAATGACTAATCTCTTCAGGAGGAGTCGCTCATATGGGCAACCGGTAGCGACGATAAATAAACGTAAAACAGACATATCTGTATTTGTCCGCCTTCGTGATCGAGTGGTTAAGGTCTCTGACATAAAACTCATATCGTGTGCCTTTATATGGGCAACCAGTAGCAACAATAAATAAACGTAAAAAAGAAACAAAATTGATATGAAAACGTTGGCAGTTTATGACGGAGGTTGTTGCACCCAAGTACTGGTAAACCGCTGGAGACTGCCCAGGAAAGGTGTTGTTAGGTAAACTGCTCGCATATGGGCAACCGGTAGCGACAATAAATAAACGTAAAACAATCTTTTGATTGCTATATATATATACCCATTGCTTGCTATATATATATATACCCATCGCTTGCTATATATATATATACCCATTGATTGCTATATATATATATACCCATCGCTTGCTATATATATATATACCCATTGATTGCTATATATATACCCATTGCTTGCTATATATATATATACCCATCGCTTGCTATATATATATATACCCATTGATTGCTATATATATATACCCATCGCTTGTATATATATATATACCCATCGCTTGCTATATTATATATACCCATGATTGCTATATATATATACCCATTGTTGCTATATATATATATATACCCATTGATTGCTATATATATATATACCCATCGCTTGCTATATATATATTACCCATTGCTTGCTATATATATACCCATTGATTGCTATATATATATACCCATTGATTGCTATATTATACCCATTGATTGCTATAATATATACCATTGATTGCTATATATATACCCATTGATTGCTATATATATACCCATTGATTGCTATATATATATACCCATGATTGCTATATATATATACCCATCGATTGCTAATATATATACCCATTGATTGCTATATATATATAACCCATTGATTGCTATATATATATACCCATTGATTGCTATATATATACCCATTGATTGCTATATATATATACCCATTGATTGCTATATATATACCCATTGCTTGCTATATATATACCCATTGATTGCTATATATATATACCCATTGATTGCTATATATATACCCATTGATTGCTATATATATACCCATTGATTGCTATAATATATACCCTTGATTGCTATATATATATACCCTTGATTGCTATATATATATACCCATTGATTGCTATATATACCCATTGATTGCTATATTATACCCATTGATTGCTATATATTACCCATTGATTGCTATATATATATTTATATATATATATATACCCATTGATTGCTATATATATACCCATTGATTGCTATATATATATATATCCCATTGATTGCTATATATATACCCATTGATTGCTATATATATATATATCCCATTGATTGCTATATATATACCCATTGATTGCTATATATATATACCCATTGATTGCTATATATATATACCCATTGTTGCTATATATATACCCATTGTATTGCTAATATATACCCATTGATTGCTATATATATATACCATTGTTGCTATATATATACCCATTGATTGCTATATATATACCCATTGATTGCTATATATATACCCATTGATTGCTATATATATACCCATTGATTGCTATATATATACCCATTGATTGCTATATATATATACCCATTGATTGCTATATATATAGTCCCATTGATTGCTATATATATATACCCATTGATTGCTATATATATAGTCCCATTGATTGCTATATATATATACCCATTGATTGCTATATATATATACCCATTGATTGCTATATATATAGTCCCATTGATTGCTATATATATATATACCCATTTGATTGCTATATATATACCCATTGATTGCTATATATATATCCCATTGATTGCTATATATATATATTTGTTGTTTTTTGTTGTTTTTTTGTTGTTTTTTTTGTTGTTTATATACCCATTGATTGCTATATATATATACCCATTGATTGCTATAGTATATACCCATTGATTGCTATATATATATATTGTTGTATATATATATATTGTTTGTTTTAATATATATATATATACCCATAATTATATATATATACCCATTGATTGCTATATATATACCCATTGATTGCTATATATATATATACACCCATTGATTGATATATATATATACCCATTGATTGCTATATATATACCCCCATTGATTGCTATATATATATTATATATACCCTTGATTGATATATATATATACCCATGATACCTATATATATACCCATTGATTGTATATATATATACCCATTGATTGCTATATATATATACCCATTGATTGCTATATATATATACCCATTGATTGCTATATATATACCCATTGATTGCTATTATATATACCCATTGCTTGTATATATATACCCATTGATTGCTATATATATACCCATTGATTGCTATATATATATCCCATTGATTGCTATATATATACTCATTGATTGCTATATATATATATTATATAATATATATATATACCCATTTATTATATATATCATACCATTGATTATATATATATATATACCCATTGATTGCTATATATATACCCATTGATTGCTATATTATATATATATATATATATATACCCATTGATTGCTATATATATACCCATTGATTGCTATATATATATATATATATTACCCATTGCTTGCTATATATATACCCATTGATTGCTATATATATACCCATTGATTGCTATATATATCCCCATTGATTGTTATATACATATACCCATTGATTGTTATATATATACCTGACAATACATATATATATATATATATACCCATTGTTGCTATATATATATTCCCATATTGCTATATATATATACCCTCAATTGCTATATATATAGTCCCATTATTACTATATTATATACCCATATGATTGCTATATATATATATACCCATATTACTATATATATACCCACATTGCTATATATATATACCCACAATACATAATATATATACCCACAATTGCTATATATAATACCCATATTGCTATATATATATATATATACCCATAGATTACTATATATATACCCACTATTGCTATATATATATACCCATTGCTTACTATATATATATACCCATTATTACTATATATATATACCCATTATTACTATATATATACCCCATTGCTATATATATATACCCACAATACTATATATATATACCCACAATTCATATATATATACCCACAATACATATATATATATATACCCACAATACTATATATATACCCAATTATATATATACCCACAATACATTATATATATACCCATTGATTGCTATATATATATACCCACATTACTATATATATACCCACAATACATATATATATATATACCCACAATACATAATATATATATATACCCACAATACTATAATATATACCCACAATACATATATATATATACCCACAATACTATATATATATACCCACATTACTATTATATACCCACAATACATATATATATATACACATCATACATATATATATATACCCACAATACATACTATATATATATCCACATTACATATATATATACCCACAATACATATATATATATATACCCACAATACTATATATATATACCATATCTATATATATATATATATATATATATATATATATATATATATACCCACATTACATATATATATATATACCCACAATTAATATATATATACCCACATTCATATATATATATATACCCAACAATACATATATATATATACCCAATAATAATATATATATACCCACAATACATAATATATATATACCCAATCTATATATATATATATATATATATATATACCATAATACATATATATATACCCACATTACTATATATATACCCACAATACATATATATATATACCCACAATACATAATATATATATATACCCATAATACTATATATATACCCACAATACTATATATATATATATACCCAATATTAATATATATATACCCCAATACTATATATATACCCACAATACATATATATATATATACCCACAATACATAATATATATACCCACTATTACTATATATATACCCATATTACTATATATATATCACAATTAATATATATATACCCACATTACTATATATATATACCCACATTACTATATATATACCCACAATTACTATATATATATACCCAATTCAATATATAATATATATACCCACAATACATATTTATATATATACCCACAATACATAATATATATACCCACAATACATAATATATATACTCACAATTAATATATATATACCCACAATACATAATATATATACCCACAATACTATATATATATATACCCATCTATATATTACCATATTTATATATATACCCACAATACATATATATATATACCCACAATACTATATATATACCCATTAATACTATATATATACCCACAATACTATTTATATACCATATTTATATATATACCCACAATTAATATATATATATATATATATATATACCCATCTATATATAATATATATATATATAATATACCATATTATATATATATACCCACAATACATAATATATATACCCACAATACATAATATATATACTCACAATACATAATATATATACCCACATTACTATATATATCCCATTATTTATATATATACCCACAATACATATTATATATATATACCCACAATACTATATATATATATATACATTATATATAATATACCCACAATACTATATATATATACCCACTATTACTATATATATATACCCACAATACATAATATATATACCCACTATTACTATATATATACCCATTGATTGCTATATATATACCCATTGTTTCTATATATACTCATTATTGCTATATATATACCCACATTGCTATATATATATACTCATTGATTGCTATATATATACCCACTATTGCTATATATATATACCCATTGATTACTATATATATACCCATTATTGCTATATATACCCATTATTGTATATATATACCCATAATACATAATATATATACCCATTGATACATATATATATATACCCATTATTGCTATATATATACCCACAATACTATATATATACCCACAATACATATATATATATATATATATATATATATATATATATATATATACATTATATATATATATACCCATTGATTGCTATATATATACCCTTGATTGATATATATATATATACCCATTGATTGCTATAATATATACCCATTGATTGCTATTATATATACCCATTGATTGATATATATATATACCCATTGATTGCTATATATATACCCATTGATTGCTATATATATACTCATTGATTGCTATATATATATACCCATTGATTGCTATATATATACCCATTGATTGCTAGATATATATACCCGTTGATTGCTATATATATATATATAATATATATATATATATATACCCATTGATTGCTATATATATACCCATTGATTGCTATATATATACCCATTGATTGCTATATATATACCCATTGATTGCTATATATATATACCCATTGATTGCTATATATATATACCCATTGATTGCTATATATATACCCATTGATTGCTATATATATACCCATTGATTGCTATATATATATCCCATTGATTGCTATATATATACCCATTGATTGCTATATATACCCATTGATTGTATATATATATGTTTTTTATATATATATATATATATACCCTTTGCTGTATGTCTGTGGTCCAAGTACGGGTCCCTGTGGGACTCCAGAAGACACTAATACCATTAAGGACAACTGACTGGAGTCTAGTATCTAGATAACTCTGACCCCATAGTCATGCATTTTAGTAGTACTTTCTTGTGATTGAGCATGTCGAAAGCCTTACTGAAATCTAATAGGATTTTAAACTTCGTAAAAGTATTTTAGTACATAACATAAATGTAAAATGTCGGATGCTGAATGGATATGGGTGCAATACTTCTAATATTGTCTTGTGGCATGTCGATCACAGTATTATAGTTTAACGCACATGTAACAAGGTATTCTCGTCACATAACCGTATTAGAAATTGTAAACATATGCATATTTATGTTTAGATTAATCTTAATTAAATTATCTACAATGTATAAACGACAGTACCACGTGTTTAGCATGTAATTCAGGACCGCAGTTGTCCATTAGGTTTATCCATTGCAGGTGCTGTCAGCACAATCCTTAGCCTTATCTATAGGAATGTGTTTATCCATTGCATGTGTTGTCAGTACAATCCTTAGCCTTAACTGTAGGAATGTGTTTATCCATTGCAGGTGTTGTCAGCATAATCCTTAGCCTTAACTGTAGGAATGTGTTTATCCATTGCAGGTGTTGTCAGCACAATCCTTAGCCTTAACTGTAGGAATGTGTTTATCCATTGCAGGTGTTGTCAGCATAATCCTTAGCCTTAACTGTAGGAATGTGTTTATCCATTGCATGTGCTGTCAGTACAATCCTTAGCCTTAACTGTAGGAATGTGTTTATCCATTGCAGGTGTTGTCAGCACAATCCTTAGCCTTAACTGTAGGAATGTGTTTATCCATTGCAGGTGTTGTCAGCATAATCCTTAGCCTTAACTGTAGGAATGTGTTTATCCATCACACGATTGGTGTTGTCTGCACAATCCTTAGCCTTATCTGTAGGAATGTGTTTATCCATTGCATGTGCTGTCAGTACAATCCTTAGCCTTAACTGTAGGAATGTGTTTATCCATTGCAGGTGTTGTCAGCGCAATCCTTGGCCTTAACTATAGGAATGTGTTTTCCGGACTCTTGTAGTTCTGTGGATGCAACGGCACTGGCCAACACATGTACGTTACTTAATAATATATAGGTATCAGCTACGTTTATAACCTGCACTGCTAAGGCGGCGACGCCTGCAGCAGTAACGAACCTGACCACAGTATCACTGTACCACTGTAACAAAGTCGAAAATGATAGCGCCATTAACTATATTGCATGCTGGGTAACAAAAAGGCTATAAATAGTTCAAATAAATGTAGCAGACAACAATTCATTAATGTGCTTGTCTTATTTGTCACTGCAAATATGTCATGGAATTTCATTAGAAATGTGTCGTCATGACACAATTCGATACAATTCTAAGGAAATTGCATCACATGTTTGATTGTTATATTCACCGCTAGCCCTTAACCCGTTACTCCACATAAACACCATACAACACCTTTATCGCTGCCCCACATATAGCCCTTAACCCTTTACTCCACATAAACACCATACAACACCTTTATCCCTGCCCCACATTATAACCCTTAACCCGTAGCTCCACATAAACACCATACAATACCTTTATCGCTGCCCCACATATAACCCTTAACCCGTAGCTCCACATAAACACCATACAATACCTTTATCGCTGCCCCACATATAGCCCTTAACCCGTTACTCCACATAAACACCATACAATACCTTTATCGCTGCCCCACATATAGCCCTTAACTCCACATAAACACCATACAACACCTTTATCGCTGCCCCAGATATAACCCTTAACCCGTAGCTCCACATAAACACCATACAACACCTTTATCGCTGCCCCACATATAGCCCGTAACCCGTAGCTCCACATAAACACCATACAACACCTTTATCGCTGCCCCACATATAACCCTTAACCCGTAGCTCCACATAAACACCATACAATACCTTTATCGCTGCCCCACATATAACCCTTAACCCGTAGCTCCACATAAACACCATACAACACCTTTATCGCTGCCCCACATATAACCCTTAACCCGTAGCTCCACATAAACACCATACAACACCTTTATCGCTGCCCCACATATAACCCTTAACCCGTAGCTCCACATAAACACCATACAATACCTTTATCGCTGCCCCACATATAACCCTTAACCCGTAGCTCCACATAAACACCATACAATACCTTTATCGCTGCCCCACATATAGCCCTTAACCCGTTACTCCACATAAACACCATACAATACCTTTATCGCTGCCCCACATATAGCCCTTAACTCCACATAAACACCATACAACACCTTTATCGCTGCCCCACATATAGCCCCTATTCCATTCCGTTATACATTACCACATACATTGAGTATTGAGTAAGTAATAGGGGAGTGCACTCGCTAATGTTGGTAAAACTTGTTGCCCAACCCATTTGCTTCTAGATTTTATTCTTACAGTGTTCAAGTATAAGCATAGCATTGCAGTTGTATCATTTTGCTTATATATTTACCATGTTTATATTTGTAATTGTATTGTATATAAACAAGCAATAAACTATGATTAAACTAAGTAAGTAATAACGTGTGCCTATTGCTTATCAGCATTATGGAGATAAAATGAGTAATTGGCCTCTTCTATCGCGGAGTAAAGTCCTAAAGGGTTAAATCTTTAATTTAACTTTCAAATTGTGATTGTCTTATATTGTTGAAGATATGGTTGATTTATGTTTGTAGTTTTGAGCCTACTTCCTCTTCCTGGAAACATCACACTGCCAACTCCTGTTGTCAGCTGCCGAGAGAATGACCTCAAATACTCCTATAAAGCCATTGTTGCCATGTAAGTATTTGTAACACTTGTGTTCGATGCAACGCACATGGTAAATAACTGTTATATCGTGCCACTAGCTGGTACAGAGTGGTGGGTGGGGTGTCTAATGCGCTTGCGTCATTGTAAGAATGCCCGGTGGAGCTGGTGAATACAGAGTGGTGGGTGTGGTGTCTAATGCGCTTGCGTCATCGTAAGAATGCCCGGTGGAGCTGGTGGACACAGAGTGGTGGGTGGGTGTTTAATGCGCTGGCGTCGCTGTAAGAATGCCCGGTGGAGCTGGTGGACACAGAGTGGTGGGTGGGTGTTTAATGCGCTGGCGTCGCTGTAAGAATGCCCGGTGGAGCTGGTGGACACAGAGTGGTGGGTGGGTGTTTAATGCGCTGGCGTCGCTGTAAGAATGCCCGGTGGAGCTGGTGGACACAGAGTGGTGGGTGGGTGTTTAATGCGCTGGCGTCGCTGTAAGAATGCCCGGTGGAGCTGGTGGACACAGAGTGGTGGGTGGGGGTGTCTAATGCGCTTGCGTCATTGTAAGAATGCCCGGTGGAGCTGGTGGATACAGAGTGGTGGGTGGGGTGTCTAATGCGCTTGCGTCATTGTAAGAATGCCCGGTGGAGCTGGTGGATACAGAGTGGTGGGTGGGTGTCTAGCCGCTGGCGTCATCGTAAGAATGCCCGGTGGTGCTGGTGGATACAGAGTGGTGGGTGGGGTGTCTAAGCCGCTGGCGTCGTTGTAAGAATGCCAGTGGAGCTTGTGGATACAGAGTGGCGGGTGGGGTGTTTAATGCGCTGGCGTCATTGTAAGAATGCCAAGTGGAGCTTGTGGATACAGAGTGGTGGGGGGGTGTATAATGCGCTTGCGTCATTGTAAGAATGCCCGGTGGAGCTTGTGGATACATAGTGGTGGGTGGGGTGTCTAATGCGCTGGCGTCATCGTAAGAATGCCCGGTGGAGCTGGTGGATACAGAGTGGTGGGTGGGGTGTTTAATGCGCTGGCGTCATCGTAAGAATGCCCGGTGGAGCTGGTGGATACATAGTGGTGGGTGGGGTGTCTAATGTGCTTGCGTCATTGCAAGAATGCCCGGTGGAGCTTGTGGATACAGAGTGGCGGGTGGGGTGTTTAATGCGCTGGCGTCATTGTAAGAATGCCAAGTGGAGCTTGTGGATACAGAGTGGTGGGTGGGGTGTATAATGCGCTTGCGTCATTGTAAGAATGTCCGGTGGAGCTTGTGGATACAGAGTGGCGGGTGGGGTGTCTAATGCGCTTGCGTCATTGTAAGAATGCCCGGTGGAGCTTGTGGATACAGAGTGGCGGGTGGGGTGTTTAATGCGCTGGCGTCATTGTAAGATGCCAAGTGGAGCTTGTGGATACAGAGTGGTGGGTGGGGTGTATAATGCGCTTGCGTCATTGTAAGAATGTCCGGTGGAGCTTGTGGATACAGAGTGGCGGGTGGGGTGTTTAATGCGCTGGCGTCATCGTAAGAATGCCCGACAGAACCACAGTGGTTGGAACCTCGCCAGAACCACAGTGGTTGGAACCTCGCCAGAACCACAGTGGTTGGAACCTCGACAGAACCACAGTGGTTGGAACCTCACCAGAACCACAGTGGTTGGAACCTCACCAGATCCACAGTGGTTGGAACCTCGACAGAACCACAGTGGTTGGAACCTCGACAGAACCACAGTGGTTGGAACCTCGACAGAACCACAGTGGTTGGAACCTCACCAGAACCACAGTGGTTGGAACCTCACCAGATCCACAGTGGTTGGAACCTCGACAGAACCACAGTGGTTGGAACCTCGACAGAACCACAGTGGTTGGAACCTCACCAGAACCACAGTGGTTAGAACCTCCCCAGAACCACAGTGGTTGGAACCTCGCCAGAACCACAGTGGTTGGAACCTCACCAGAACCACAGTGGTTGGAACCTCACCAGAACCACAGTGGTTGGAACCTCAACAGAACCACAGTGGTTGGAACCTTGACAGAACCACAGTGGTTGGAACCTCGACAGAACCACAGTGGTTGGAACCTTGACAGAACCACAGTGGTTGGAACCTTGACAGAACCACAGTGGTTGGAACCTCGACAGAACCACAGTGGTTGGAACCTCACCAGAACCACAGTGGTTGGAACCTCACCAGATCCAGTGGTTGGAACCTTGACAGAACCACAGTGGTTTGAACCTTGACAGAACCACAGTGGTTGGAACCTTGACAGAACCACAGTGGTTGGAACCTCGACAGAACCACAGTGGTTTGAACCTTGACAGAACCACAGTGGTTTGAACCTTGACAGAACCACAGTGGTTGGAACCTTGACAGAACCACAGTGGTTTGAACCTTGACAGAACCACAGTGGTTAGAACCTCGCCAGAACCACAGTGGTTGGAACCTCGACAGAACCACAGTGGTTAGAACCTCCCCAGAACCACAGTGGTTGGAACCTCGACAGAACCACAGTGGTTAGAACCTCGCCAGAACCACAGTGGTGGTGTCCTTACAATGTATGCAGGACGCTTCATTAGTTGTTCACCTACATGAGTCAGACCATTGAAATGTGGCGTGATTCAAATCTCGACACCCGGACACTTTCGTCTGGACTGGTAATCCAGGGATCGCAGGTTCGATCCCCCGTCTGACCTTAATAAAATTAACAGTCCTTCAGATGGGATTTTAAGCCGAGGTCTCGTGTCAGTGCTGTACACCGTGCACGTAAAAGAACCAGAGGAGACTCTGGAATGGATCTATGTCTGTATTATTGCATTATCCTCAAATGACTAATCTCTTCAGGATGCGTCGCTCATATGGGCAACCGGTAGCGACGATAAATAAACGTAAAATATAAAATACGTTACGGATATTAAATTTTTTGCTTATTTCGTCTAATGTGTGTTTTCTCAATCACTACACTATATCTCAATATACATTGTATCTCAATTTTAATTTACTGCAATTCCTCCCCCCCCCCCCACACACATTTACTAAGACACATTGCCAGTATGGCTAATGATGTCATTAACATATTGTGAATAGTATGTTGTACAATGTAAGTCTTAACAGACCTAACCACAAAACAACAAACACCTATTGCAATGGCAAGTGTATACTTTATTGTGCGACTAGTGAGCGGGAAGACAACCCTTGTACTACGTGTATGAAATACATCCCCGACTATAATACATACATGTATAATACATATAGTCGAATATATATATGAAACATAACCTCGGTACAGACTCTGAGATACACGGGACCAGTGTAAAAACCAGAGGTAAAAAACATTAATGATAATGTAAAAAACTCTGGAAAACTGTATCCAATGTACCTCAGCGATGTTTCATATATTTGACTGACAAAATATCTTCGATATCCATGTTCAATATCTTGTAGAATACGATATTTACAATACGATTACATATACGTACTCGGATTTTCGACTCCTGGGGCTATTTCTCGGAATACTGAACATACGGACCCTGTTCAGAAGTTTTTATATATACCCAAAACATGAAAATAACAGAATGTCACTTGTCTGTCTCATCATTATAAATTTGAACAGCATAAAGTAAATGTTTCTAGCTTGAATACTTGCGTAGAACTGATTTATTCGCTACCGAATAACCGCTAAAAGTCACGTGCACAAAATGGTCCACTGATTTTGTGTATCGCTATGTTAAGACATCTGTTCTCCGCTATACTACGTACCGCGGAGAACGTCAATTATATGTATTAAACTCGAACTAGAATTTTTGAAGAAAAAAAAATGTAATATCTCAAACATTAAAGACGTATGTTAAGTTGACTGTATCAATGATTATGAGTCCGCCTTCGTGGTCGAGTGGTTAAGGTCGCTGACTTGTATACCATTGTAACCTATCATCACTGATGCTCACGGGTTCGAGCCCCGCTCAGGCCGTGTCTCATTTATATGAAAAAGTTGGCACTTTCTTACGGAGGTTGGTGCACCCAAGTACTGGTTAACCGCTGGAGCCTGCCCAGGAAAGGTGTTGTTAAGTAAACTGCCCGCCGGCGATATAGCATTGAAATGATGCAGGCGTAAAACCCGAAATATAACATATATAACAATGATACTGAACAGCTGTGCAGACGGATCTGTAGTCCACGTGGTAACACGCTGGACTGGTAATCCAGGGATCGCAGGTTCGATCCCCCGTCTGACCCTAATAAAATTAACAGTCTTTCAGATGGGACATTAAACCGAGGTCTCGTGTCGGTGCTTTGCACCGTGCACGTAAAAGAACCAGAGGAGACTCTGGAATGGGTCTCTGTCTGTATCATGCACTACCCTCCAAAATCTAAAATTACTAATCTCTTCAGGAGGCGTCGCTCATATGGGCAACCGGTAGCGACGATAAATAAACGTAAAACACACACACAGCTGTGCAGGTCTTATGTTTCATATAGCACCTTTCGGTTGACCAATGCTATGTGGTTACTACACTGAAATGCAGCTACGATTACTGATGTTTAAAGCCCCATTATGCATTTACTTAGAATGTGATGCACACCGAGATATTGTAAGGAGCGGATGATTAGATATTGTGAGAGATATTGTAAGGAGTGGATGATTAGATATTGTGAGAGATATTGTAAGGAGTGGATGATTAGATATTGTGAGAGATATTGTACGGAGCGGATGATTAGATATTGTGAGAGATATTGTACGGAGCGGATGATTAGATATTGTGAGAGATATTGTACGGAGCGGATGATTAGATATTGTGAGAGATATTGTACGGAGCGGATGATTAGATATTGTGAGAGATATTGTACGGAGTGGATGATTAGATATTGTGAGAGATATTGTAGGAGCGGATGATTAGATATTGTGAGAGATATTGTAAGGAGCGGATGATTAGATATTGTGAGAGATATTGTACGGAGCGGATGATTAGATATTGTGAGAGATATTGTAAGGAGCGGATGATTAGATATTGTGAGAGATATTGTAAGGAGCGGATGATTAGATATTGTGAGAGATATTGTAAGGAGTGGATGATTAGATATTGTGAGAGATATTGTAGGAGCGGATGATTAGATATTGTGAGAGATATTGTAAGGAGCGGATGATTAGATATTGTGAGAGATATTGTAAGGAGCGGATGATTAGATATTGTGAGAGATATTGCAAGGAGCGGATGATTAGATATTGTGAGAGATATTGTAAGGAGCGGATGATTAGATATTGTGAGAGATATTGTAAGGAGCGGATGATTAGATATTGTGAGAGATATTGCAAGGAGCGGATGATTAGATATTGTGAGAGATATTGTAAGGAGCGGATGATTAGATATTGTGAGAGATATTGTAAGGAGCGGATGATTAGATATTGTGAGAGATATTGTACGGAGCGGATGATTAGATATTGTGAGAGATATTGTAAGGAGCGGATGATTAGATATTGTGAGAGATATTGTAAGGAGCGGATGATTAGATATTGTGAGATATATTGTAAGGAGCGGATGATTAGATATTGTGAGAGATATTGTAAGGAGCGGATGATTAGATATTGTGAGAGATATTGTAAGGAGCGGATGATTAGATATTGTGAGAGATATTGTAAGGAGCGGATGATTAGATATTGTGAGAGATATTGTAAGGAGCGGATGATTAGATATTGTGAGAGATATTGTAAGGAGCGGATGATTAGATATTGTGAGAGATATTGTACGGAGCGGATGATTAGATATTGTGAGAGATATTGTACGGAGCGGATGATTAGATATTGTGAGAGATATTGTACGGAGCGGATGATTAGATATTGTGAGAGATAGTGTACGGAGCGGATGATTAGATATTGTGATTATTGTCTTATATTTTCATTTTTCAATAATAAATACGGTCAAAAGTAAAATTTGGAAAATATACTTTTTGTGAAATTACCATTTGTAAATTACCTCCCTTTTTATGTATATTTTAACAAAATCAACCCCAACTGAAGAAAATAAACACGCACAGAGAGACTTTAAACATAGCTGTCCATTTAATTCCCATATCATTATTTATATTTCAGAGTGGTTTGTTCCATATTTGCAGCTTTAATTGCCATAGCAACGGCGTATGATGTGATTGTGCAACATATTCTTTCCAAACCACCGAAAGGGTATAAACCTCTGGTACGTTATTTCACAGGAACTTGATATTTTATCCATAAGCCACCAGGGGTCTCGTACCTCTATCCTAGGACACCCCCCTCTATTAAAAAAAGATAGAGGGGGGGGGTGTCCTAGGATAGAGGTACGAGACCGTTGGTGGCTTATGGATAAAATTTCAAGTAAATAGAGGGGGGTGTCCTAGGATAGAGGTACGAGACCTTTGGTGGCTTATGGATAAAATTTCAAGTTCCTGTGGTTATTTACTGTGATTCAGATGACAGATTTTGGAGACCATGTAATGAGTGCTTATTTATTAACCTCCACTAAGAACATGAGTTATTGTTTGTGGCAGCGTCTATCTATGTACATGAACGTGGGTTATTTTTTTACTGTATTGGTGTTTGTGGCAGCGTCTATCTATGTACATGAACGTGGGTTATCTTTTGACTGTATTGGTGTTTTTGGCAGCGTCTATCTATGTACATGAACGTGGGTTATATTTTGACTGTATTGGTGTTTTTGGCTGCGTCTATCTATGTACATGAACGTGGGTTATATTTTGACTGTATTGGTGTTTGTGGCAGCGTCTATCTATGTACATGAATGTGGGTTATTTTTTTACTGTATTTGTGTTTTTGGCAGCGTCTATCTATGTACATGAACGTGGGTTATTTTTTGACTGTATTGGTGTTTTTGGCAGCGTCTATCTATGTACATGAACCTGGGTTATGTTTTGACTGTATTGGTGTTTATGGCTGCGTCTATCTATGTACATGAATGTGGGTTATTTTTTGACTATATTGGTGTTTTTGGCTGCGTCTATTTACTGGGTTAATTTTGTTTGCTTGGTTTATCTATGTGCGGGGTTATTGGTTAAGCTGTGTCTATGTACTGGGGTTATTGATTTTGACTGCATCTATCTATGTACTGGGGTTATTGGTTTGGCTGTGTCTATGTGCGGGTGTTATTGGTTGGGCTGTGTCTATGTGCGGGGGCTATTGGTTGGGCTGTGTCTATGTACGTAATTATTGGTTGGGCTGTGTCTATGTACGGGTGTTATTGGTTTGGCTGTGTTTATGTATGGGGGTTATTGGTTTGGCTGTATCTATGTACGGGGGTTATTGGTTTTGGTTATGTCCATCTATGTATGGGGGTTATTGGTTTGGCTGTGTCTATGTACGGGGGTTAATGGTTTGGCTGTATCTATGTACGTACGTGTGTTATTGGTTTGGCTGTGTCTATGTATGGGGGTTATTGATTTGGCTGTATCAATGTACGGGGGATATTGGTTTGGCCGTGTCTATGTATGTGTGTTATTGGTTTTGGTTACGTCTATCTATGTACGGGTGTTATTGGTTTGGCTGTGTCTATGTACGGGGTTATTGGTTGGGCTGTATCTATGGACGGGGGTTATTGGTTTGGCTGTGTCTATGTATGGGGGTTATTGGTTTGGCTATGT
Organism: Archivesica marissinica; assembly: GCA_014843695.1. Classification (NCBI taxonomy): domain Eukaryota; kingdom Metazoa; phylum Mollusca; class Bivalvia; order Venerida; family Vesicomyidae; genus Archivesica; species Archivesica marissinica. The sequence goes on from CM026400.1 coordinate 4,661,086, forward strand.
CTATGTACGGGGGTTATTGGTTTGGCTGTGTCTATGTACGGGGTTATTGGTTTGGCTGTGTCTATGGACGGGGGTTATTGGTTTGGCTGTGTCTATGTATGGGAGTTATTGGTTTGGCTATGTCTATGTACGGGGGATTGGTTTGACTGTGTCTATGTACGGGGGTTATTGGTTTTGGCTGTGTCTATGTACAGAGGTTATTGGTTTTGGCTGTGTCTATGTACGGGGTTATTGGTTTTCGCTGTGTCTATGTACGGGGGTTATTGGTTTGGCTGTGTCTATGTATGGGGGTTATTGGTTTGGCTATGTCTATGTACGGGGGTTATTGGTTTGGCTGTGTCTGTGTACGGGGTTATTGGTTTGGCTGTGTCTATGGACGGGGGTTATTGGTTTGGCTGTGTCTATGTATGGGAGTTATTGATTTGGCTATGTCTATGTACGGGGGATATTGGTTTGACTGTGTCTATGTACGGGGGTTATTGGTTTTGGCTGTGTCTATGTACAGAGGTTATTGGTTTTGGCTGTGTCTATGTACGGTGTTATTGGTTTTCGCTGTGTCTATGTACGGGGGTTATTGGTTTGGCTGTGTCTATGTACAGGGGTTATTGGTTTGGCTGTGTCTATGTATGGGGGTTATTAGTTTGGCTGTGTCTATGTACGGGTGTGATTGGTTTGGCTGTGTCTATGTACGGGGTTATTGGTTTGGCTGTGTCTATGTGCGGGTGTTATTGGTTGGGCTGTGTCTATGTGCGGGGGTTATTGGTTGGGCTGTGTCTATGTATGGGGGTTATTGGTTTGGCTGTGTTTATGTATGGGGGTTATTGGTTTGGCTGTATCTATGTACGGGGGTTATTGGTTTTGGTTATGTCCATCTATGTATGGGGGTTATTGGTTTGGCTGTGTCTATGTACGGGGGTTAATGGTTTGGCTGTATCTATGTACGTACGTGTGTTATTGGTTTGGCTGTGTCTATGTATGGGGATTATTGGTTTGGCTGTATCTATGTACGGGGGATATTGGTTTGGCCGTGTGTATGTATGTGTGTTATTGGTTTTGGTTACGTCTATCTATGTACGGGTGTTATTGGTTTGGCTGTGTCTATGTACGGGGTTATTGGTTGGGTTATGTCTATGTACGGGGGTTATTGGTTTGGCTGTGTCTATGTACGGGGTTATTGGTTTGGCTGTGTCTATGGACGGGGGTTATTGGTTTGGCTGCTGTGTCTATGTATGGGGGTTATTGGTTTGGCTATGTCTATGTACGGGGGATATGGTTTGACTATGTCTATGTACGGGGGTTATTGGTTTTGGCTGTGTCTATGTACGGGGTTATTGGTTTTCGCTGTGTCTATGTACGGGGGTTATTGGTTTGGCTGTGTCTATGTACAGGGGTTATTGGTTTTGGCTGTGTCTATGAACGGGGTTATTGGTTTTCGCTGTGTCTATGTACGGGGGTTATGGTGTGGCTGTGTCTATGTACGGGGTTATTGGTTTGGCTGTGTCTATGTACGGGGGTTATTGATTTGGCTGTGTCTATGTACGGGGGTTATTGGTTTTGGCTGTGTCTATGTACGGGGGATATTGGTTTGGCTGTGTCTATGTATGGGGGATATTGGTTTTGGCTGTGTCTATCTATGTATGGGGGATATTGGTTTTGGCTGTGTCTATGTACGGGGGTTATTGGTTTGGCTGTGTCTATGTACGGGGGTTATTGGTTTGGCTGTGTCTATGTACGGGGGTTATTGGTTTTGGCTGCATCTATCTATGTATGGGGGTTATTGGTTTTGGCTGCATCTATCTATGTATGGGGGTTATTGATTTTGGCTGCATCTAACTATGTACGGGGGTATTGGTTTTGGCTGCATCTATCTATGTATGGGGGGTTATTGGTTTTGGTTGTGTCTATGTACGGGGGATATTGGTTTGGCTGTATCTATCTATGTATGGGGGTTATTGGTTTTGGCTGCATCTATCTATGTATGGGGGATATTGGTTTTGGCTGCATCTATCTATGTACGGGGGATATTGGTTTTGGCTGAATTTATCTATGTATGGGTGTTATTGGTTTGGTTGTGTCTATGTACGGGGGTATTGGTTTGGCTGTGTCTATGTACAGGGGTATTGGTTTTGGCTGAATCTATCTATGTATTGGTGTTATTGGTTTGGTTGTGTCTATGTACGGGGGGTATTGGTTTGGCTGTGTCTATGTACAGGGGTTATTGGTTTTGGCTGAATCTATCTATGTATGGGTGTTATTGGTTTAGCTGTGTCTATGTACGGGGGATATTGGTTTGGCTGTGTCTATGTATGGGGGTTATTGGTTTTGGCTGCATCTATCTATGTACGGGGGATATTTTTTTTTCTGTATCTGTGTACGGGGGTTATTGATTTTGGCTGCATCTAACTATGTACAGGGGTTATTGGTTTTGGCTGAATCTATCTATGTATGGGTGTTATTGGTTTGGCTGTGTCTATGTACGGGGGATATTGGTTTGGCTGTGTCTATGTATGAGGGTTATTGGTTTTGGCTGCATCTATCTATGTACAGGAGATATTGGTTTGGCTGTGTCTATGTATGGTGGTTATTGGTTTTGGATGCATCTATCTATATATGTGGATATTGTTTTTGGCTGCGTCTATCTATATATGTGGATATTGTTTTTGGCTGAGTCTATCTATATATGTGGATATTGTTTTTGGCTGCGTCTATCTATATATGTGGATATTATTTTTGGCTGCGTCTATCTATATATGTGGATATTGTTTTTGGCTGCGTCTATCTATATATGTGGATATTGTTTTTGGCTGCGTCTATCTATATATGTGGATATTGTTTTTGGCTGCGTCTATCTATGTACGGGGATATTGTTTTTGGCTGCGTCTATCTATGTACGGGGATATTGTATTTGGCTGCGTCTATCTATATATGTGGATATTGTTTTTGGCTGCGTCTGTCTATATATGTGGATATTGTTTTTGGCTGCGTCTATCTATATATGAGGATATTGTTTGTGGCTGCGTCTATCTATATATGTGGATATTGTTTTTTGCTGCGTCTATCTATATATGTGGATATTGTATTTGGCTGCGTCTATCTATATATGTGGATATTGTTTTTGACTGCGTCTATCTATGTACGGGGATATTGTTTTTGGCTGCATCTATCTATATAAGTGGATATTGTTTTTGGTTGCGTCTATCTTATTATGTGGATATTGTTTTTGGCTGCATCTATCTATATATGTGGATATTGTTTTTGGCTGCGTCTATCTATATATGTTGATATTGTATTTGGCTGCGTCTATCTATATATGTGGATATTGTTTTTGGCTGCGTCTATCTGTATATGTGGATATTGGTTTTGGCTGCATCTATCTATGTACTGGGATATTGTTTTTGGCTGCGTCTATCTATATATGTGGATATTGTTTTTGACTGCGTCTATCTATATATGTGGATATTGTTTTTGGCTGCGTCTATCTATATATGTGGATATTGTTTTTGGCTGCGTCTATCTATATATGTGGATATTGTTTTTGGCTGCATCTATCTATATATGTGGATATTGTTTTGGCTGCGTCTATCTATATATGTGGATATTGTTTTTGACTGAGTCTATCTATATATGTGGATATTGTTTTTGGCTGCGTCTATCTATATATGTGGATATTGTTTTTGGCTGCGTCTATCTATATATGTGGATATTGTTTTTGGCTGCGTCTATCTATATATGTGGATATTGTTTTTGGCTGCGTCTATCTATATATGTGGATATTGTTTTTGGCTGCGTCTATCTATATATGTGGATATTGTTTTTGGCTGCGTCTATCTATATATGTGGATATTGTTTTTGGCTGCGTCTATCTATATATGTGGATATTGTTTTTGGCTGCGTCTATCTTATATGTGGAATTGTTTTGGCTGCGTCTATCTATATATGTGGATATTGTTTTTGGCTGCGTCTATCTATATATGTGGATATTGTTTTGGCTGCGTCTATCTATATATGTGTTTTTTTTGGTGGTTTGTATATGTGGATATTGGTTTTGGCTGCATCTATCTATGTACTGGGATATTGGTTTTGGCTGCGTCTATCTATATATGTGGATATTGTTTTTGGCTGCGTCTATCTGTGTATGTGGATATTGGTTTTGGCTGCATCTATCTATGTACTGGGATATTGTTTTGGCTGCGTCTATCTATATATGTGGATATTGTTTTTACTGCGTCTATCTATATATGTGGATATTGTTTTTGGCTGCGTCTATCTATATATGTGGATATTGTTTTTGGCTGCGTATATCTATATATGTGGATATTGTTTTTGGCTGCGTCTATCTATATATGTGGATATTGTTTTTGGCTGCATCTATCTATATATGTGGATATTGTTTTTGGCTGCGTCTATCTATATATGTGGATATTGTTTTTGGCTGCGTCTATCTATATATGTGGATATTGTTTTTGGCTGCGTCTATCTATATATGTGGATATTGTTTTTGACTGCGTCTATCTATATATGTGGATATTGTTTTTGGCTGCGTCTATCTATATATGTGGATATTATTTTTTGACTGCGTCTATCTATATATGTGGATATTGGTTTTGGCTGCATCTATCTATGTATGGGGGTTATTGGTTTTGGTTGCATCTATCTATGTACGGGGGATATTGGTTTGGCTGTATCTATCTATGTATGGGGGTTATTGGTTTTGGCTGCATCTATCTATGTACGGGGGATATTGGTTTTGGCTGCATCTATCTATATACGGGGGATATTGGTTTTGGCTGAATTGATCTATGTATGGGTGTTATTGATTTGGCTGTGTCTATGTACGGGGGATATTGGTTTGGCTGTGTCTATGTACAGGGGTTATTGGTTTTGGCTGAATCTATGTATGGGTGTTATTGGTTTGGCTGTGTCTATGTACGTGGGATATTGGTTTGGCTGTCTCTATGTATGTGTGTTATTGTTTTTGGCTGCATCTATCTATGTACGGGGGATTTTGTTTTTGGCTGCCTCTATCTATGTACGGGAATATTGTTTTTGGCTGTGTCTATCTATGTACGGGGATATTGTTTTTGGCTGCGTCTATCTATGTACGGGGATATTGTCTTTGGCTGCGTCTATCTATATATGTGGATATTGTTTTTGGCTGCGTCTATCTATATATGTGGATATTGTTTTTGGCTGCGTCTATCTATATATGTGGATATTGTTTTTGGCTGCGTCTATCTATATATGTGGATATTGTTTTTGGCTGCGTCTATCTATGTACGGGGATATTGTTTTTGGCTGCGTCTATCTGTATATGTGGATATTGGTTTTGGCTGCATCTATCTATGTACTGGGATATTGTTTTTGGCTGCGTCTATCTATATATGTGGATATTATTTTTGACTGCGTCTATCTATATATGTGGATATTGTATTTGGCTGCATCTATCGATATATGTGGATATTGTTTTTGACTGCGTCTATCTATATATGTGGATATTGTTTTTGGCTGCGTCTATCTATATATGTGGATATTGTTTTTGGCTGCATCTATCTATGTACTGGGATATTGTTTTTGGCTGCGTCTATCTATATATGTGGATATTGTTTTTTACTGCGTCTATCTATATATGTGAATATTGTTTTTGGCTGCGTCTATCTATATATGTGGATATTGTTTTTGGCTGCGTCTATCTATATATGTGGATTGTTTTTGGCTGCGTCTATCTATATATGTGGATATTGTTTTTGGCTGCGTCTATCTATATATGTGGATTTGTTTTGGCTGCGTCTAACTATATATGTGGATATTGGTTTTGGCTGCGTCTATCTATATATGGGATATTGGTTTTGGCTGCGTCTATCTGTATATGTGGTATTGTTTTTGGCTGCTCTATCTATGTACTGGGATATTGTTTTTGGCTGCGTCTATCTATATATGTGGATATTGTTTTTTACTGCGTCTATCTATATATGTGGATATTGGTTTTGGCTGCATCTATCTATGTACTGGGATATTGGTTTTGGCTGCGTCTATCTATATATGTGGATATTGTTTTTGACTGCGTCTATCTATATATGTGGATATTGTTTTTGGCTGCGTCTATCTATATATGTGGATATTGTTTTTGGCTGCATCTATCTATATATGTGGATATTGTTTTTGACTGCGTCTATCTATATATGTGGATATTGTTTTTGGCTGCGTCTATCTATATATGTGGATATTGTTTTTGGCTGCGTCTATCTATGTACTGGGATATTGGTTTTGGCTGCGTCTATCTATATATGTGGATATTGTTTTTGGCTGCGTCTATCTATATATGTGGATATTGTTTTTGGCTGCGTCTATCTATATATGTGGATATTATTTTTTGACTGCGTCTATCTATATATGTGGATATTGGTTTTGGCTGCATCTATCTATGTATGGAGGTTATTGGTTTTGGTTGCATCTATCTATGTAAGGGGATATTGGTTTGGCTGTATCTATCTATGTATGGGGGTTATTGGTTTTGGCTGCATCTATCTATGTACGAGGGATATTGGTTTTGGCTGCATCTATCTATATACGGGGTTTATTGGTTTTGGCTGAATTTATCTATGTATGGGTGTTATTGATTTGGCTGTGTCTATGTACGGGGGATATTAGTTTGGCTGTGTCTATGTACAGGGGTTATTGGTTTTGGCTGAATCTATGTATGGGTGTTATTGGTTTGGCTGTGTCTATGTACGGGGGATATTGGTTTGGCTGTCTCTATGTATGGGGGTTATTGGTTTTGGCTGCATCTATCTATGTACGGGGGATATTGTTTTTGGCTGCATCTATCTATGTACTGGGATATTGTTTTTGGCTGCATCTATCTATGTACTGGGATATTGTTTTTGGCTGTGTCTATCTATATATGTGGATATTGGTTTTGGCTGCATCTATCTATGTATGGGGGTTATTGGTTTTGGTTGCATCTATCTATGTACGGGGGATATTGGTTTGGCTGTATCTATCTATGTATGGGGGTTATTGGTTTTGGCTGCATCTATCTATGTACGGGGGATATTGGTTTTGGCTGAATGTATCTATGTATGGGTGTTATTAGTTTGGCTGTGTCTATGTACGGGGGATATTGGTTTGGCTGTGTCTATGTACAGGGGTTATTGGTTTTGGCTGAATCTATCTATGTATGGGTGTTATTGGTTTGGCTGTGTCTACGTACGGGGGATATTGGTTTGGCTGTGTCTATGTATGGGGGTTATTGGTTTTGGCAGCATCTATCTATGTACGGGGGATATTGGTTTTGGCTGCATCTATATATGTACGGGGGATATTGGTTTGGCTGTATCTATGTACGGGGGTTATTGATTTTGGCTGAATCTATGTATGGGTGTTATTGGTTTGGCTGTGTCTATGTACGGGGCATATTGGTTTGGCTGTCTCTATGTATGGGGGTTATTGGTTTTGGCTGCATCTATCTATGTACGGGGGATATTGTTTTTGGCTGTATCTATCTATGTACTGGGATATTGTTTTTGGCTGCGTCTATCTATATATGTGGATATTGTTTTTGACTGCGTCTATCTATATATGTGGATATTGTTTTTGGCTGCGTCTATCTATATATGTGGATATTGTTTTTGGCTGCGTCTATCTATATATGTGGATATTGTTTTTGGCTGCATCTATCTATGTACTGGGATATTGTTTTTGGCTGCGTCTATCTATATATGTGGATATTGTTTTTGGCTGCATCTATCTATATATGTGGATATTGTTTTTGGCTGCATCTATCTATGTACTGGGATATTGTTTTTGGCTGCATCTATATATGTACGGGGTATATTGGTATGGCTGTATCTATGTACGGGGGTTATTGATTTTGGCTGCATCTAACTATGTACAGGGTTTATTGGTTTTGGCTGAATCTATCTATGTATGGGTGTTATTGGTTTGGCTGTGTCTATGTACGGTGGTTATTGGTTTTGGCTGCGTCTATCTATATATGTGGATATTGTTTTTGGTTGCATCTATCTATATATGTGAATATTGTTTTTGGCTGCGTCTATCTATATATGTGGATATTGTTTTTGACTGCGTCTATCTATATATGTGGATATTGTTTTTGGCTGCGTCTATCTATATATGTGGATATTGTTTTTGGCTGCGTCTATCTATATATGTGGATATTGTTTTTGGCTGCATCTATCTATGTACTGGGATATTGTTTTTGGCTGTGTCTGTCTATATATGTGGATATTGGTTTTGGCTGCATCTATCTATGTATGGGGGTTATTGGTTTTGGTTGCATCTATCTATGTACGGGGGATATTGGTTTGGCTGTATCTATCTATGTATGGGGGTTATTGGTTTTGGCTGCATCTATCTATGTACGGGGGATATTGGTTTTGGCTGAATGTATCTATGTATGGGTGTTATTAGTTTGGCTGTGTCTATGTACGGGGGATATTGGTTTGGCTGTGTCTATGTACAGGGGTTATTGGTTTTGGCTGAATCTATCTATGTATGGGTGTTATTGGTTTGGCTGTGTCTAGGTACGGGGGATATTGGTTTGGCTGTGTCTATGTATGGGGGTTATTGGTTTTGGCAGCATCTATCTATGTACGGGGGATATTGGTTTTGGCTGCATCTATATATGTACGGGGGATATTGGTTTGGCTGTATCTATGTACGAGGGTTATTGATTTTGGCTGCTTCTAACTATTTACAGGGGTTATTGGTTTTGGCCTAATCTATCTATGTATGGGTGTTATTGGTTTGGCTGTGTCTACGTAAGGGAGATATTGGTTTGGCTGTGTCTATGTATGGGGGTTATTGGTTTTGGCAGCATCTATCTATGTACGGGGGATATTGGTTTTGGCTGCATCTATATATGTACGGGGGATATTGGTTTGGCTGTATCTATGTACGAGGGTTATTGATTTTGGCTGCTTCTAACTATTTACAGGGGTTATTGGTTTTGGCTGAATCTATCTATGTATGGGTGTTATTGGTTTGACTGTGTCTATGTACGGGGGATATTGGTTTGGCTGTGTCTATGCACGGTGGTTATTGGTTTTGGCTGCGTCTATCTATATATTTGTATATTGTTTTTGGCTGCGTCTATCTATATATGTGGATATTGTTTTTGGCTGCGTCTATCTATATGTGTTGATATTGTTTTTGGCTGCGTCTATCTATATATGTGGATATTGTTTTTGGCTGCTTTTTGTTGGGTTTGTTTTGTGGTTTTTTTGTGGTTTGTTTTGTGGTCTATCTGTATATGTGGATATTGTTTTTGGCTGCGTCTATCTATGTATGTGGATATTGTTTTTGGCTGCGTCTATCTATATATGTGGATATTGTTTTTGGCTGCGTCTTTCTATATATGTGGATATTGTTTTTGGCTGCGTCTATCTGTATATGTGGATATTGGTTTTGGCTGCATCTATCTATGTACTGGGATATTGGTTTTGGCTGCGTCTATCTATATATGTGGATATTGTTTTTGACTGCGTCTATCTATATATGTGGATATTGTTTTTGGCTGCGTCTATCTATATATGTGGATATTGGTTTTGGCTGCATCTATCTATGTATGGGGATATTGGTTTTGGTGCGTCTATCTATATATGTGGATATTGTTTTGGCTGCGTCTATCTATATATGTGGATATTGTTTTGGCTGCGTCTATCTATGTATGTGGGATATTGTTTTTGGCTGCATCTATCTATATATGTGGTTTATTGGTTTGGCTGAATTTATCTATGTATGGTGTTTATTGTTTGGCTGTGTCTATATATTGTTTTTGGCTGTCTCTATGTATGTGGGTATTGTTTTTGCTGCGTCTATCTATGTATGGTGATATTGTTTTTGGCTGCGTCTATCTATGTACTGGGATATTGGTTTTGGCTGCGTCTATCTATATATGTGGATATTGTTTTTGGCTGCGTCTATCTATATATGTGGATATTGTTTTTGGCTGCGTCTATCTATATATGTGGTTATTGTTTTTGGCTGCGTCTATCTATGTAGGGGATATTGGTTTGGCTGTATCTATCTATGTATGGGGTTTTGGTTTTGGTGCATCTATCTATGTAGGGGATATTGGTTTGGCTGTATCTATCTATGTATGGGGGTTATTGGTTTTTGGCTGCATCTATCTATGTACGGGGATATTGTTTTTGGCTGCATCTATCTATATATGTGGATATTGTTTTTTTGGCTGCGTCTATCTATATATGTGGATATTGTTTTTTGCTGCATCTATCTATATATGTTGATATTTTTTTTGGCTGCGTCTATCTATATATGTGGATATTGTTTTTGGCTGCGTCTATCTATATATGTGGATATTGTTTTTGGCTGCATCTATCTATGTATGGGATATTGTTTTTGGCTGCGTCTATCTATATATGTGGATATTGTTTTTGGCTGCGTCTATCTATATATGTGGATATGTTTTTGGCTGCATCTATCTATGTACTGGGATATTGTTTTTGGCTGCATCTATCTATGTATGTGGATATTGGTTTGGCTTATCTATGTACGGGGTTATTGTTTTGGCTGCGTCTATCTATGTACGGGGTTTTATGGTTTTGGCTGCATCTATCTATGTATGGGGTTATTGTTTTGGCTGCGTCTATCTATGTGGATATTGTTTTTGGCTGCGTCTATCTATATATGTGGATATTGTTTTTGGCTGCGTCTATCTATGTATGGGAATATTGGTTTTGGCTGCGTCTATCTATATATGTGGATATTGTTTTTGACTGCGTCTATCTATATATGTGGATATTGTTTTTGGCTGCGTCTATCTATATATGTGGATATTGTTTTTGGCTGCGTCTATCTGTATATGTGGATATTGTTTTTGGCTGCATCTATCTATGTACTGGGATATTGTTTTTGGCTGCGTCTATCTATATATGTGGATATTGGTTTTGGCTGCATCTATCTATGTATGGGGTTATTGGTTTTGGCTGCGTCTATCTATATATGTGGATATTGTTTTGGCTGCATCTATCTATATATGTGGATATTGTTTTTGGCTGCGTCTATCTATATATGTGGATATTGTTTTTGGCTGCATCTATCTATGTATGGGGATATTGTTTGGCTGTGTCTATGTACGGGGGATATTGGTTTGGCTGTGTCTATGTACAGGGGTTATTGGTTTTGGCTGTCTATCTATGTATGGGGTTATTGGTTTGGCTGTGTCTATGTACGGGGGATATTGGTTTGGCTGTGTCTATGTATGGGGGTTTTGGTTTTGGCTGCATCTATCTATGTACGGGGATATTGTTTTTGGCTGTCTATTATGTGGATATTGGTTTGGCTGTTCTATGTAGGGTATTGTTTGGCTGTTTATTATGGGGTATTGGTTTTGGTCTATCTATGTATGGGGTTATTGGTTTGGCTGTGTCTAGTAGGGGATTTGTTTGGCTGTGTCTATGTATGGGGTTATTGGTTTTGGCTGCGTCTATCTATGTACGGGGATATTGTTTTGGCTGCGTCTATCTATGTACGGGGGTATTGGTTTGGCTGTATCTATGTATGGGGGTTATTGTTTTTGGCTGCTTCTATCTATGTCTGGGGTTTTTGGTTTTTGGCTGTCTATCTATGTATGGGTGATATTGGTTTGGCTGTGTCTATGTACGGGGATATTGGTTTGGCTGTGTCTATGTATGTGGTTATTGGTTTTGGCTGCGTCTATCTATATATTTGGATATTGTTTTGGCTGCGTCTATCTATATATGTGGATATTGTTTTTGGCTGCGTCTATCTATATGTGTGATATTGTTTTTTGGCTGCATCTATCTATGTACTGGGATATTGGTTTTGGCTGCGTCTATCTATATATGTGGATATTGTTTTTGACTGCGTCTATCTATGTATGTGGATATTGTTTTTGGCTGCGTCTATCTATATATGTGGATATTGTTTTTGGCTGCATCTATCTATATATGTGGATATTGTTTTTGACTGCGTCTATCTATATATGTGGATATTGTTTTTGGCTGCGTCTATCTATATATGTGGATATTGTTTTTGGCTGCGTCTATCTGTATATGTGGATATTGTTTTTGGCTGCATCTATCTATGTACTGGGATATTGTTTTTGGCTGCGTCTATCTATATATGTGAATATTGTTTTTGGTTGCATCTATCTATATATGTGGATATTGTTTTTGGCTGCATCTATCTATGTACTGGGATATTGTTTTTGACTGCCTCTATCTATATATGTGGATATTGTTTTTGGCTTCATCTATCTATGCACTGGGATATTGTTTTTATAATTAGTACAATTACAAATACAGTCAAACCTGTTAACGGCCACCCTCGGGAAAGTAAAAAAAATGGCCTTTGTTGGCAGGTAGATAGAGGGTTAAAATGCATTGAAAATGGCTAGACGGGAGAGAAAAATGGTGGTCTTTAGAGACAGGTTTGTCATATGTGGTCTTTATTCGGAGGTGGCCTTTAGAGACAGGTTTTTTGTCATATGTGGTCTTTATTCGGAGGTTTCACTGTACTGCCCATTTATACAGAACGGACCAAAAAATTCATTTTCTATAACGAACAATTTGACATAACGAAATTTGATATAAACTGTACTTTGAACCGACTTCGAGATAACCGGAGAATTTGGCATATCCGACTTTAATATAACGGATGTAGACTATATTTGATTGCATATCGTTACTTAGAAGTGGTGACAGGAATATGACTTTAATTGCCACACGTATACAGGAATGTGACTTTAATTGCCACACGTATACAGGAATATGACTTTAATTGCCACAAGTCTACAGGAATATGACTTTAATTGCCACACGTATACAGGAATATGACTTTAATTGCCACGCGTATACAAGAATATGACTTTAATTGCCACACGTATACTGGAATATGACTTTAATTGCCACACGTATACAGGAATATGACTTTAATTGCCACACGTATACAGGAATATGACTTTAATTGCCACACGTATACTGGAATATGACTTTAATTGCCACACATATACAGGAATATGACTTTAATTGCCACACGTATACAGGAATATGACTTTAATTGCCACACGTGTACAGGAATATGACTTTAATTGCCACGCGTATACAGGAATATGACTTTAATTGCCACACGTATACAGGAATATGACTTTAATTGCCACGCGTATACAAGAATATGACTTTAATTGCCACGCGTATACAAGAATATGACTTTAATTGCCACACGTATACTGGAATATGACTTTAATTGCCACGCGTATACAAGAATATGACTTTAATTGCCACGCGTATACAAGAATATGACTTTAATTGCCACACGTATACTGGAATATGACTTTAATTGCCACACGTATACTGGAATATGACTTTAATTGCCACACGGATAATTAGTACAACTGTCAAGAAATGCATTTCAGTCTGCAGATAAAGATTATGGCTCGTTCATCAAACGTACTTCAAACGAACATACAGAAAATGGTCATGTTATTACAGAAGCCACACCTCTGAACCACAACCTGTCGCAAAGGCATGATGTAGAATCGCACGATACGACAGACCATAAAAAACATTCACCCTGCAAAGACGGAAGTTCTGTGAATGTATATAAACATGGTACACAATCTTTACATTTTAAGCCTTTGCAACATGGAGATATAGGATAATTAATATATTACTATATTTCCATACTTACTTACAGCCATTTAGCCATCAATCAGTGGGTAGCAGTCAGCATAATTACCTACCCCACCTCCATAGGTCTTACTGCGACAACCTTTATTTATATATGTTGGTTTGGCTTCTACATTGTCAATGTGTTTGCTTAAACGTTGGTAGCATCCCTTGGCTGCCTCGTCTGTATCACTCTTGACTCGACCGCAACTCTAACTTCTTCGTCAAGGAGACCATCGAGAAATCTTCTGACTAGGTCTTCCTGTCGTGTTCTCCTGTCTCTTCCCATGTGCCTTATCGTATAGCATTTTTAATTCTGACGCATATTCTTCAGCTGTTTCGCCTTCTATCTGATTTCTTCTACTATAATTTGCTGCATACGACCTCGACGTGCGTATTACCCTATATCTACTCTCTAATTCCTTGATTAGCATTTCATAATTCTCAATTATGTTCCTTGGTAATTGTCCGAAAACAACTTTTCCAGCCGTGCCTTGTAAGCGGGGAAGTAGCTGGTCAGGTTTTTTCATTGTTTCCCCATCGATAGCGTCGTGCGGTAATTTCGAACCTGTTTATCCATCTATTCCATTAAATGCAGGGATCTCCAAGTTAAATCGATGTCTCCTCGTATACGTGTGTGCATCTCCATTTTGGTGGAAGTCGTAATAGCGCAGTGGATGCGAAAGTTCCGGAGTTCGAGCTCCGCTGGAGCCATTACGATTGTGCCCTTAGGCAAGGCATTTTAAGGTCCACGTTGCTTCTTCTCTCTCCCTCGTGGCGATGGATTCCATCAGGAATGAGGTCTCGAGAGTGATTAGTATAAGTTGTAAGAACTCGTTTCGCAATCGAGCTAAAATAAATTTGTATAACCTATCTCTGTTTTGGTATGCGCCTAGATCTCTACATCCTGTAATATTTTCTAATGTAAGACGTGGCTGTATATACTTGGTTTGGGACTCGTCCTATATACGTATCTGCTATATTAACTTCGCCATTTGTATCATATTCTGGTCGCATCAACGGCGACGTCTGGCCACGTTTACTATCTCCTTGTGGTGTTCAGCAGTTTCCATTGTGACTCCGAGGTATTTGTCCCAGGCTATGCGTGCCATCATCTCTTGCTTTATGGATTACATCATATGCTCTACTCATATGTCCCTACGTTTCTCGACTGCCGATACATGAGGTTGGTTGTGACTGATCGCGCGTGGGTGTGCGACGGCCGCTTTCGGTACGTTTATTTCTCAAGTAGGTTGTCACGTATTTCTGTCACTTTCATGTTGTTCTGACACTAAAGACGTCATTTGCTTGAGCACACACGTAATTTCATTGTGTTGCTGTTTAATAGCTATCTGCTGCTGCTGTAGATAATAATTTCACTATGTATGTTGTGTTGGCTACTACAATGCCAATGTGTGTTGGTTTGGCTACTACATCTGCCAATGTATGTTGGTTTGGCTACTACAATGTCAATGTGTGTTGGTTTGGCTACTACATCTGCCAATGTATGTTGGTTTGGCTACTACAGTGTCAATGTATGTTGGATTGGCTACTACATTGTCAATGTATGTTGGTTTGGCTACTACAGTATCAATGTATGTTGGTTTGGCTACTACATTGTCAATGTATGTTGGTTTGGCTACTACAGTGTCAATGTATGTTGGTTTGACTACTACAATGTATGTTGGTTTGGCTACTACAATGTATGTTGGTTTGGCTACTACAATGTATGTTGGTTTGACTACTACAATGTATGTTGGTTTGACTACTACGATGTATGTTGGTTTGGCTACTACATTGTCAATGTATGTTGTTTGACTATTACAATGTATGTTGGTTTGGCTACTACAATGTATGTTGATTTGGCTATTACAATGTATGTTGGTTTGGCTACTACAATGTATGTTGGTTGGTTACTACACGAGATTGTATTTTACTTATTTTCTGTCCACGAGATTGTATTTTACTTATTTTCTGTCCACGAGATTGTATTTTACTTATTTTCTGTCCACGAGATTGTATTTTACTTATTTTCTGTCCACGAGATTTACTTATTTTCTATCCACGAGATTGTATTTTACCTATTTTCTGTCCACGAGATTTACTTATTTTCTGTCCACGAGATTGTATTTTACTTATTTTCTGTCCACGAGATTTACTTATTTTCTATCCACGAGATTGTATTTTAGTTATTTTCTGTCCACGAGATTGTATTTTACTTTATGCAGGGCTCCTTGGCAGGCTCCTTATTTCGTTCTCAGTTTATTCCAACGCCCCAAAAATCTTGAATACCAAGCAGCCAAGTGGTACTCTCACGTGTATAAATGGCATACGATTCATCAGCATGACGTGGGTGATGCTCGGACATACATACGTATTTGGATTACTGGTAACAGGTGAGGTAGATTCACAATTTTTATTATCATTTATATGTATGTATGTATGTTCCATTAATGTCAAACCCCTTGCGGGGACCTAGACATGTTTTTCCTGGGCAGGCTTAGCCGACCTAAGTGGTTTAATCAGTACTAAGCAATGTATGTTTCATTAATGTCAAACCCCTTGCGGGGACCTAGACATGATTTTCCTGGGCAGGCTTAGTCGACCTAAGTGGTTTAACCAGTACTAAGCAATGTATGTTCCATTAATGTCAAACCCCTTGCGGGGACCTAGACATGTTTTTCCTGGGCAGGCTTAGCCGACCTAAGTGGTTTAACCAGTACTAAGCAATGTATGTTCCATTAATGTCAAACCCCTTGCGGGGACCTAGACATGTTTTTCCTAGGCAGGCTTACCCGACCTAAGTGGTTAACCAGTACTAAGCAATGTGTGTGAGGTGCCTTGCTCAATGACACTACATACGTGGCCTGACCGAGTATCGACCCCGGGACCGTTCGATTCCAAATCCGACGCTCTACAACTGGACCCACACTTTATTTATCTTACCTTCATACAACACTTCCAAAAAAACGGGTAGCAAATGTTGTTTTTATTATGCATTTATCTGCTGCATCGCGTCATATGTACATTTTATAATGTCAGGTCATGAATATCTTCCAATCATTCGTCGCTAAAACTAGAATGTAATAGACTCGTATAGAGGTTTGCTCTGTCTATGTAAAGTTTCTTGCTGAGATTGGTGCACCAAGTACTGGTTAACCGCTGGAGACTGCCCAGGAAAGGTGTTGTTAGGTAAACTGCCCGTCGCTCAAATGTGCAACCAGAGCCCATGGTTATAAAACTTTTTACAGATCTCAAACTCAAGCTCAAATGATTTGATTGCTTGAGTCTGAGATTTACTGTCAGCTGAACCAATCAGAAGCTTGAGATTGAGTTTGAGGTTGGAGAATTGTTTTATAACCTCCATGCCTGTACCGACGTTAAATAAACTTAAATTCAAAAAGTGCCATTTTGAAAGAAGTATAATCCGAGTGTTCAATGGGTTTCCAATTAGTTGTATGTGACCGCAATTAGTGGTATGTGACCGCAATTAGTGGTATGTGACCGCAATTAGTGGTATGTGACCGCAATTAGTGCGCAATTAGTGGTATGTGACCACAATTAGTGGTATGTGACCGCAATTAGTGGTATGTGACCGCAATTAGTGGTATGTGACCGCAATTAGTGGTATGTGACCACAATTAGTGGTATGTGACCGCAATTAGTGCGCAATTAGTGGTATGTGACCGCAATTAGTGGTATGTGATCACAATTAGTGCGCAATTAGTGGTATGTGACCGCAATTAGTGGTATGTGACCGTAACAGACGACATGATATAAACATCATAATGTAGGTCGCGCGTCTGCAAATGGCATGATTATAACAGGTGAATGCATCTTTATGGCAAAACACAATTTAGAATGTTGTTGTCGATGAGGGGTATTCCGACTACAGTAGAGATAATATGATAAATAGCATGCTACAGTAGAGATGATATGATAAATAGCATGCTACAGTAGAGATAATATGATAAATAGCATGCTACAGTAGAGATAATATGATAAATAGCATACTACATAAATAGCATACTACAGTAGAGATAATATGATAAATAGGATACTACAGTAGAGATAATATGATAAATAGGATACTACAGTAGAGATAATATGATAAATAGGATACTACAGTAGAGATAATATGATAAATAGCATACTACAGTAGAGATAATATGATAAATAGGATACTACAGTAGAGATAATATGATAAATAGCATACTACAGTAGAGATAATATGATAAATAGGATACTACAGTAGAGATAATATGATAAATAGGATGCTACAGTAGAGATAATATGATAAATAGCATGCTACAGTAGAGATAATATGATAAATAGGATACTACAGTAGAGATAATATGATAAATAGCATGCTACAGTAGAGATAATATGATAAATAGCATACTACAGTAGAGATAATATGATAAATAGCATACTACAGTAGAGATAATATGATAAATAGCATACTACAGTAGAGATAATATGATAAATAGGATACTACAGTAGAGATAATATGATAAATAGCATACTACAGTAGAGATAATATGATAAATAGGATCACAGTAGAGATAATATGATAAATAGCATACTACAGTAGAGATAATATGATAATAGATACTACAGTAGAGATAATATGATAAATAGATACTACAGTAGAGATCATATGATAAATAGGATACTACAGTAGAGATAATATGATAAATAGGATACTACAGTAGAGATAATATGATAAATAGCATGCTACAGTAGAGATAATATGGTAAATAGGATACTACAGTAGAGATAATATGATAAATAGCATGCTACAGTAGAGATAATATGATAAATAGGATACTACAGTAGAGATCATATGATAAATGTGATGCTACAGTAGAGATAATTGATAAATAGCATGCTACAGTAGAGATGATATGAAATAGCATGCTACAGTAGAGATAATATGGTAAATAGGATACTACAGTAGAGATCATATGATAAATAGCATGCTACAGTAGAGATAATATGATAAATAGCATACTACAGTAGAGATAATATGATAAATAGCATGCTACAGTGGAGATAATATGATAAATAGCATGCTACAGTAGAGATAATATGATAAATAGAATACTACAGTAGAGATAATATGATAAATAGGATACTACAGTAGAGATAATATGATAAATAGAATACCATTAGGCAAGGCATTTAAATTCCACAGTGCCTCCTCTCTCCCTCGTGGCGATGGATTCCATCAGGAATAAGGTCTCGAGAATGATTAATATAAAGTTGTAAGAACTTGTTTCGCAATGGAGATAAAGTATATTTGTATAAACTAACTAGTTAAGCAAACAAATTGCCCTCTATATATACTAGTATATATATAATGGTTGTCATGGGGACTAATTACAACATGTGTTACAATATAAATGTGTGTTTGCTTAGAAATGCTATGCACCAGCTAACGAGAATGTTTCCTTGTTCAGAAAACCTCGCCACGTTTATCCCAGAAATGTTGAAGAGGATTACTTTCCAAACAGTTGCAAATGCCACAGTATCAGTGGACTCTTTCTTTGTACTCAGGTATGTGAGTAAGTCATATCAGGCACGAGATATATATTTCACATAACTTTGCTTGTACACATATTTTCTTATATGTACACATGTGTAATACAACCTAGAAGGATTCTGATTGGTTACCACTTAACATATTTTCTGTGTAATACAACCTAGAAGGATTCTGATTGGTTACCACTTAACATATTTTCTTATATGTACACATGTGTAATACAACCTAGAAGGATTCTGATTGGTTACCACTTAACATATTTTCTTATATGTACACATGTGTAATACAACCTAGAAGGATTCTGATTGGTTACCACTTAACATATTTTCTTATATGTACACATGTGTAATACAACCTAGAAGGATTCTGATTGGTTACCACTTAACATATTTTCTTATATGTACACATGTGTAATGCAACCTGGAAGGATTCTGATATGTCGCCGTATGCGAGTGGCTCAGTTTCTATAGCAGTACTTCATTCATTTATTTGCCATTGTCATTTCGTATGAGGGACACGGTGAGAAAAGAATAATAGAAAAGATGGCACATTCTCTGTCACTGCTTGAGTATCGTATTCCTCCGCGGTTGGATGTACGTTTGTACTTTAGCCTTTTCTGACAATCATGAACAGTTAATTATAAAGTAATATATTCTAATGACTTTGTTTGGTCTTGTTTTTAATTTTTACAGCAAGCAGGCACTAACTAATGGAACTATTTCTTATTACGGTTGTTCACACTAACACTAGTGGTTGTGCAGTTGTGTATTGTAGTGAAATGAGGCTGCCGACAAATATTATATTAGCCAAAATCATTGGAAATCCTGAAAGAAAAGGATTTCTGTTTATTAGTGTGAGTGTAACATAGCGGGTACAACCCAACTATTGTACCAGTAATTATGGAGGTGGTAGAGATGTTAGAGAGAGAAATTAACATAGAATATGTTACATTTCAGCGGGTTGCTCGTGGCGTATCTGTCTCTACGTGAAATGGATAAGAGAGGAGGTGTTCGCAGATTCAAATGGGGCATGTTTTATTTTCACAGGTTCTGGAGGTAAATGATTAGCAATAGATGCACATTTTACCCAAATATTGTACATTGCAAATATTGTACATTTCAAATATTGTACATTGCAAATATTAGTATATTGCAAATATTGTACATTGCAAATATTGTACATTGCAAATATTGTACATTGCAAATATTGTACATTGCAAATAGTGTACATTGCAAATAGTGTACATTTCAAATATTGTACATTGCAAATATTAGTATATTGCAAATATTGTACATTGCAAATATTGTACATTGCAAATATTAGTACATTGCAAATATTGTACATTGCAAATAGTGTACATTGCAAATATTGTACATTGCAAATATTAGTACATTGCATATATTAGTACATTGCACATATTAGTACATTGCAAATACTAATGTTATAAATACTAATATTGCAAATACTAATATTGCACAATATTTTAACAAAGTTATATGTTATTACATAGATGTATTTACAATGCTTACAATCGTCTGCCTTCATTTTCGAGAACTGTGGGGGTATTTGTTCATATTCTGATAACCATAATGCTATTTATAGATTGACTTATTTCCCTTGGGACTAAATCATATTATTAGCTACAGTGTATCGATTGGTTGATATCAGTTACTGCCCCAAAGTAGATTGGTCCTCTTAATTGGTTTCCTTTGTTTTTATCGTTGTTTCCTTCGCACCACATGCTATCAATTTTCATCCATTTTCTCATTTGATAATTATTAAATTATTAAATCTCGACAGATTTCCTACAGCATATCCAATGAATGTTCACTGTAAAAATTGATTATCAACAAGGTTTTGATAAAATTACATGAATTTTATCCTACTTGCAACATAGGGTTAGAAAACAACAGTAAAAACAAAGGATTCCAGCTAAAAGGATTGATAAACATTTCGGAATAAATCAGACTTTATCGTTCAAGGGAGGTAATAGAAAACTGAACAATGACGTCTCAGCACAACTTTTTTGTATGCCTAATAAACGCATTCTGGAAAGAAAGGAGATCAGTTTATTTATATTTATTATTTTATTAACCCTTTGCATACTAGCTGCAAATAAAATCACATTTGCAAACAACATAGATCCAGATCAGCTGCGACGTTGCGCTGCGGTTGATCTGGATATTCGGATAGTGGAGCTAAAACGTACTAATAAACATTAACCTGGTTAGTGTTTTAAAGCTGATTTACTAAAATAAATTCGTTCAAAGTTTGAAAAATGCTGCCATCTCATTGGACCAAAAATAATTTCAAACACTAAAAATAGTTTGTCGACATAATCGAGCATTATTTTTTATACTGTTCATCAATTACGAGTTTAAATGTGTCTGATTTCTTCCAATCTTCGATCTTCAATCTAGCACCGAGAGTCCATTGGATGAAAATGAATCTGATATTTTCCACGCTAAATATACATAGTATAATATTGTTTTCTACAAATAAACTTAGTTTAGCAAGATTAAAGCATCTCATTTCCATTCATATATAATGTATATCTGAACATTTTGTAGTGTTTGGTCAACATTTTGTAGTGTTTGGTCAACATTTTGTAATATTTGGTCAACATTTGGTAGTGTTTGGTCAACATTTTGTAGTGTTTGGTCAACATTTTGTAGCGTTTGGTCAACATTTTGTAGTGTTTGGTCAACATTTTGCAATGTTTGGTCAATATTTTGTAGTGTTTGGTCAACATTTTGTAGTGTTTGGTCAACATTTTGTAGTATTTGGTCAACATTTTGTAGCGTTTGGTCAACATTAACATTTTATAGTGTTTGGTCAACATTTGTTTGGTCGACATTTTGTAGTGTTTGGTCAACATTTTGTAGTGTTTGGTTAACATTTTGTAGCGTTTGGTTAACATTTTATAGCGTTTGGTTAACATTTTGTAGTGTTTGGTTAACATTTTGTAGGGTTTGGTTAACATTTTGTAGTGTTTGGTTAACATTTTGTAGCGTTTGGTTAACATTTTGTAGCGTTTGGTTAACATTTTGTAGCGTTTGGTTAACATTTTGTAGCGTTTGGTTAACATTTTGTAGCGTTTGGTCAACATTTTGTAGCGTTTGGTCAACATTTTGTAGCGTTTGGTCAACATTTTGTAATGTTTGGTTAAAATGTATTGTAGCATACGAACAACGTAGAAAGTAAAAATAATGAAAAGTAAATAACACAATATTTTTGTAATTGACTTATTTATGATAATGAAAAACACACCGTTTCATCATTGAACTTTAGTTCATCAAACAGCCGCTTTCCTGGCCCACCGTGCCCTGTTTCCCCACATTATAAACGTTATGTTATGATCATAATTTAAGACTGACTCCGCCTTATATGCTGGTCCTCATGCTGTATGTACCCACGTTCAAGTATTGGGCAGACGGACCATTCTGGCCGCAAACCGGGGTTGACGTTGACGAATGTAAAGATACATGGTGGACCAATCTACTGTATATAAATAACATCATCAAATCAGACAAAATGGTAAAACATAAGTTTAGTTTACACACAAATATTTTAACGCGCATGCAAAACAGTTCTTACAATATTAGTTTATATGCATAGACTAATTTCACCCGTGGTCCAGTGGTAAGAGTGTCAGATCTGGAAGTGTAGGATCCCGGGTTCAATACTCGGTAAGGGCATATAATTATGTAGTGTCCTTGAGCAAGGTACCTTACACACATTGCTTACAATGAGGTCATGCTACAGCAATGCTATCATGCAATACCAGTATTGTACATTTTACAAAGAAATAAATAACTACATAATAGTAATTTAATGTTTGCGAGTCATAACAACACATTGTTAATTAACTTTATGCTTGTATTTTCATAGTGTATGGGATGGAGCTGGTACCTGGCCAATGACATGCAGTTTTATGTGCTTAGCCCCCTCATGCTGGTTCCCCTGTACTAGTAAGCATACTTTATGAATTAATATACCAATTTATGAAATATTATACGTGAATTAATATACCAATTTATGAAATATTATACATGAATTAATATACCAATTTATGAAATATTATACATGAATTAATATACCAATATATGAAATATTATACAGGAAATAATATACCAATTTATGAATTAATATATCAATTTATGAAATATTATACATGAATTAATATACCAATTTATGAAATATTATACATGAAATAATATACCAATTTATGAAATATTATACATGAATTAATATACCAATTTATGAAATATTATACATGAAATAATATACCAATATATGAAATATTAGTTTATTCAAATTCATTTTAGCTCGATTGTGAAACAAGTTCTTACAACTTATATTAATCACTCTCGATACCTCATTCCTTATGGAATCCATCGTCACTAGGGAGAGAGAAGAGGCAACGTGGAATTTAAATTCCTTGCCTAAGCGCACAATCACTCCAGCGGGCCTTTCGCACCTGAAGCAGTAAATAGTAATATTACTGGCAAAAAGTGCAGATCCTGATGAAACGATTCTTCATGGGCCAGCTCATCTCGATCTACACTTTTTGTAAGCCTATCACACAGTAAGTATTTAGAAAAACATGTTTTTTATCCATTGATCTCATTTTGAAACAAAGACTGTTACGCTACGGGGCACCATGTCGTGTCACTAGCCATGTGTCATTATTTCAGTTCCCCTCTATGGGGCACCGTGTCGTGTCACTGGCCATGTGTTATTATTTCAGTTCCCCTCTACGGGGCACCGTGTCGTGTCACTAGCCATGTGTCATTATTTCAGTTCACCTCTACGGGGCACCGTGTCGTGTCACTAGCCATGTGTCATTATTTCAGTTCACCTCTATGGGGCGCCATGTCGTGTCACTAGCCATGTGTTATTATTTCAGTTCACCTCTACGGGGCACCGTGTCGTGTCACTAGCCATGTGTTATTATTTCAGTTCACCTCTATGGGGCACCGTGTCGTGTCACACGCTTTGTTATTATTTCAGTTCACCTCTATGGGGCGCCGTGTCATGCCTCCTGCTTATACTTGTTAACTTCATCAGCGCTGGCGTGATTTCTAAGAATGATGAAATAGGTGCAAACATGCTTTTAGAGTAAGTACGGTACATTGAATAAACTAATACATTGTAAGCTATTAGAGTAAGTACGGTATATTGTATAAACAAATACATTTGTAGTTATTAGAGTAAGTATGGTATATTGTATAAACAAATAAATTGTAAGCTATTAGAGTAAGTACCGTATATTGTATAAACAAATACATTTGTAGTTATTAGAGTAAGTATGGTATATTGTATAAACAAATACATTGTAAGCTATTAGAGTAAGTACGGTACATTGTATAAACAAATAAATTGTAAGCTATTAGAGTAAGTATGGTATATTGTATAAACTAATACATTGGTAGCTATTAGAGTAAGTACCGTACATTGTATAAACAAATACATTGGTAGTTATTAGAGTAAGTATGGTATATTGTATAAACAAATGCACTGTAAGCTATTAGAGTAAGTACGGTACATTGTATAAACTAATACATTGGTAGTTATTAGAGTAAGTATGGTATATTGTATAAACAAATACATTGGTAGTTATTAGAGTAAGTATGGTATATTGTATAAACAAATGCATTGTAAGCTATTAGAGTAAGTACGGTACATTGTATAAACAAATACATTGTAAGCTATTAGAGTAAGTATGGTACATTGTATAAACAAATACATTGGTAGTTATTAGAGTAAGTACCGTATATTGTATAAACAAATACATTGGTAGTTATTAGAGTAAGTACCGTATATTGTATAAACAAATACATTGGTAGCTATTAGAGTAAGTACGGTATATTGTATAAACAAATACATTGGTAGTTATTAGAGTAAGTATGGTACATTGTATGTAAGTAGATATATAGAAGATACTTGTTTGTTTCAGTGTATGATCAAATTATATTTCACAGAATGAACATTGAAAGCAATATTATAACAAGTGACACTATATGCATGATGAAATGTTATTCGATCATTCACTTAACCCATTTAATTCTGGATATATTTAAAGGCTTTTGCAAACAACATAGATCCAGATCAGCCGCAGCGTGACGCTGCGTGCTGATCAGGATCTATGTTGTTTGCTACATAGCCAAGTGTCTTAGCAAGATCATCTGAATAGCAAACAGCATAGAGCCTGATCAGACGGCACATTCCGTGGTGGTTGATCTGGCTCTATGTTCTTTGCAAATACTGTTTGAACGGTATCCAGAATGAAATGGGTTAACAGATTGATGTTGGAATAACTTTATACCCGATGCGTCATAATATCCACAATGCCTCTAGTGTGCAAAAACAGCTATTTTGCACACGATACTAAGTAGTGTGATTGTCTAATGTATATATTTGTTATTCTCAACTTTTATTGAATAGACTAACAAATTGGTCAACTGAACAGGATAAAATATCCAAAAATCAGTTTGGTTTCCAAAAAGGAAAATCTATTGTTGACTGTATTTTTATTTTACACTCTATTATTTCAAAAGTGCTTGACTCGGGCCAAAAATTATACTGTATTTTTATCGATTATAAGCAATGTTTTGACAAAATTGATAGAGCGTTTCTCTATGAAAAACTTGCTGCTGAAAATGTTAGTTGCAAGCTAGTGAAAGCTATTAAATCAATGTATACCGTGGTTAAATCCTGTATCCGGTACAATTCCGCAAAATCTGAATTCTTCATGTCTGATATTGGCTTGAAACAGGGGGACCCAAGTTCTCCGCTGCTCTTCATGCTTTTCGTGAACGATATTTCGGAAAACATTAACTCTGATTTAAACGACATATTTACTTATAATGAATTAAAGTTGTTTCTTCTGTTATACTCAGATGACCAGGCTTTATTTGCAAAATCACCAGAAACGTTGCAACTCATGCTAAAAGATGTTGAAAATTATTGCAATGTGTAGGGTCTTAAAATAAATACACAAAAAACCAAAGCCATGATATTTGAGAAAGGGCGTCACACAACATATGATTTTTATATATACAACACAAGAATAGAGCTAGTAAACTCATTTAAATACTTAGGTATTACGCTCTATAAAAACGGTTATTGGTCTAGAACACAAAAAGGCATTGCTCAACATGCTTCATTTGCTTGGTATAATCTTATGAAAGTTCTCAAAAATGTAGAACTACCCGTACCACAGAAATTCAAATTATTTGATACTTTAGTTGCCTCTATCTTAAACTTTGGGGCAGAATTATGGGGTCATCATACTGCAAAAAACATAGAACTAATTCATACACAATTCATCAGACATATACTTGGAGTCAAGAAGTCTACACATTTGTCAGCACTATATGGTGAAACCGCGAGATTCCCGTTTGAAATACAGAGAAAGATGATAATGTTAAGATATTGGATGAAAATATTAAAGCAAGATAATACTTCTTTAGTAAAACAGGCGTATTTCATACGCATGACGCTGCGCAAAATAGAACCTACAATAGTAATAACTAGGCTTATCAACTTAAACAATTTTTAGATTCTCATGGCTTTTCGTATGTGTGGATTAACCAGGAATTTGTAGATATTCCATATGATGTCATTAAACAAAGAGTTTTAGATAATTTCAAACAAAGGTGGTACTCAGACATAAATAATTCGGGTAGACTATATTCATACGCTATATTTAAACATGAATTTGAATTAGAAAAATATTTAAGGGTAATACCTGAAGGTAAATATAGAAATGCATTGAGTAGATTTAGAACGTCATCACATAGATTACGTGTAGAAACAGGAAGATACGAAAATATAGCAAGAGAAAATAGAATTTGTATTTTTTGTAATATGAACCAAGTTGAAAATGAATACCATTTCTTACTTGTTTGTCCTTTATATCGTGAACTTAGGAGGAACTTTTTAAAGTCATATTATTGTCATTGGCCAACTATTAATAAATTTGAAAATCTTATCTCGACAGCGTCGAGTAAAATGCTGAATGAGGTAGCAACATTTATTTATTTTGCAATGGAAATGAGAAATGCACAATAGGCTAAAATAGTAGAAGCCTTTCATTTACACCTCAGCTATTGTAATACCCCCTACTTCGGAATACTGCTTAGTGACCCGATATGTAACTCACTTTGATAACAATCTGCATTGAATATTCTCTATTCGGAAATTTGCTAAATGTAACTTCACACTATATTACTGAATATTGTCTAAGATAATTATCATATGTACTTTCTGTGCTCCATATTGTTTTGTACTTGCTATAGGCTCTTCAGATTTTTGTTAAATGTAACTTCACACTATATTACTGAATATTGTCTAAGATAATTATCATATGTACTCTCTGTGCTCCATATTGTTTTGTACTTGCTATAGGCATTGTATTTATGCTTTATGCAATACACTTTTGAATTGAATTGAATATTATAAATAGAAATGACCGTACTAATTTTATGCAATATTCGCGCCTAAAATCAACAAGCTATTTTGGCGCGTAAAAAGAATGATTACATGAGAACTTAATTTGTGTATCGTTAATTTAGCTTACCGCGAGGCTGATGTACGTAAATATTATCTCACAGCGAGAGATTATGTAATAGTTGTCGGTGTCTTTTGATGAGGCGCCAATATGTCTGGCTGTTTCATTAAAGTTACGATTTTGATTGCGTAAGGTAACAGGTGGTCAGCGCCACGCTGTCTGACTGAAAGGTATATAATTCCGAGTAAAATTAAAGAGAAATTAGAGCACAAAAGGCTGTCCTTATG
>CM026400.1:4694105-4700249 GCA_014843695.1 Archivesica marissinica
GTGTGTGTGTGTGTGTGTGTGTGTGTGTGTGTGTGTGTGTGTGTGTGTGTGTGTGTGGTGTGTGTGTGTGTGTGTGTGTGTGTGTTCCTTTAATGTCAAACCCCTCGCGGAGACCTAGACATGTTTTCCTGGGCCGGCTTAGCCGACCTAAGCGATTAACCAGTACTAAGCAATGTGTGTGAGGTGCCTTGCTCAATGACACTACATACGTGGCCTGACTGAGTATCGAACCCGGGACCGTTCGATTTCAAATCCGACGCTCTACCACTGGACCACGGACGCCACACACTCGTTAGGCGAGTTCATTGTCGAAAATATCTAGTGAATTATGAAGAGTATTCGGATATTTGTGGAGCCTCCGTGGTTGATATGGGGCTGCCTTGTAGCAGAGAGGTTGTGAGATTGAGCCCAGTCAGAACCATGGTTGTTGCGTCCTAGACACTTAAATCCACATTGCCTCTTCTCCTGCCCTTCATGGTTATATTTTTGTGAATGGTCCGCCACCATGTGGCTACTAGGACCTATCCATTAACTTTTGGTGAAGGTCCGGATCTGTCTCAGTTGTCCGGATCTGTCTCCGTTGTCCGGATCTGTCTCCAGATACAAAAAATTTAAAAGATTCTCTATCATTGTGAGATAGGGCAAGCATGACATTTAGTAAGGTATTTGCTAGTGGGAACAGCGTGGTGGAGCTATGTGCTATACGGTGTGCCCTCTAGATGTGAGATAGGGCAAGCATGACATTTAGTAAGGTATTTGCTAGTGGGAATAGCGTGGTGGATATATGTGTTATACGGTGTGCCCTATAGTGGTGAGATAGGGCAAGCATGACATTTAGTAAGGTATTTACAAGTGGGAACAGCGTGGTGGATGTATGTGCTATACGGTGTGCCCTATAGTGGTGAGATAGGGCAAGCATGACATTTAGTAAGGTATTTGCTAGTGGGAATAGCGTGGTGGATATATGTGTTATACGGTGTGCCCTATAGTGGTGAGATAGGGGAAGCATGACATTTAGTAAGGTATTTGCTAGTGGGAATAGCGTGGTGGATATATGTGTTATACGGTGTGCCCTATAGTGGTGAGATAGGGCAAGCATGACATTTAGTAAGGTATTTGCTAGTGGGAATAGCGTGGTGGATATATGTGTTATACGGTGTGCCCTATAGTGGTGAGATAGGGGAAGCATGACATTTAGTAAGGTATTTGCTAGTGGGAATAGCGTGGTGGATATATGTGTTATACGGTGTGCCCTATAGTGGTGAGATAGGGCAAGCATGACATTTAGTAAGGTATTTGCTAGTGGGAACAGCGTGGTGGAGCTATGTGCTCTACCGAGGGCACACTTGTTTTACTATCAGTTTTTAAAGCTAGATAACTGTAGTAGATTTTAATTTTATTCATTTTAGTGTTCGACTACGATCTCCTTTAAGATTTAATGATCAGTTTTAAATTGTGCTGAGTAGAGTAGATTCATACTCACTGTTTCCATTTCTTGCAGATCGTGAACTTATTGGGGTGGACTGTTGCAACGACATTAGCACTACTGGTTCTGTATGGTTTATACACGCCAGACGGCACTCCTAGTCTCGGGGTCGACATGTCGGCCTTGTATAATGCTACATTTAGAACGGTGTGGGGGATGTGCGTGGCATGGGTCATATTTGCGTGTGCTTCTGGATACGGAGGTGATTCAATATTTTGCTGAAATTAATATTTTCTGCACATTATTTTGAAGTAACCAGAACATGCAAAATGACATAGAAAATGATTAACGTCGAACAAACACGTAAATCCACGATGCCTCATTTCTCTTTTTATTTTACAACGATTGCGAAGCAAGTTTTAACAACTTATATTAATCACTCTCGTTGTTGCGGATGAAAGCATAAATGTGGTCATTTGTGTGGGAGGAAACAGAGAAAACCCACCTGTCCGATCTGGCGACCACAGTACCATCTCACATACTTCCCGGTCCGAGGATCGAACCCGGGATGCATTGGTGAGAAGCGAGTGTGCTAACCACTGCGCTAATCGGACCGCCAAATATATTGTGCAGCCGACATCTCACTTCTAGCTCAACACCACCAATATATGCAAGCCAAAAACCAACAAAGTGTACTAACTAACGTGTGCTAATCGCACAGCCCGGTATGTTATGGATGGATTCCATCAGAAATGAGCTGTCAAGAATAATTAAACTATGGGTAATGTTGTATGCACTTGTTTCGCAATTGAGCTAAATAAATTTTGTACAAATTATTGTGAAAATCATATCCGACCAATCAGATGCAACGCTAATTTTCAATGTGATTTACGCTGCCAACATTTTTTATAATTGTAATTAATTGTATACTTTGGTGAGAGTGGGTAATGATCGGCTATAAGACATGTAAGATGTCGAGCAACACGCAATATTGAATTAAGTCAGAATTTTCTGTTCATTATGTCCTTTCCGGAATATCCAATTATATCCAAACAATGAATACGATTCTCGCGTACCCGATTTAGTATGGTTTTAAGTGTTGTTATGGGTGTAGAGTCCCATAATCTGCTACGGCCAGATAGCTACTGTCCAGCTTTAGGTGATGGAAGTTGACCATGTGTCCGGGCCTTGCATACATATCTTGGGCAGGACACGTAGGTAGAACCGTCAATGTTCCGCAAGCCAGCTGCATAATGTGCCCTTGCATACACACCTTGGGCAGGACACGTGGGTAGAACCGTCAATGTTCCACAAGCCAGCTGCATAATGTGCCCTTGCATACACACCTTGGGCAGGACACGTGGGTAGAACCGTCAATGTTCCACAAGCCAGCTGCATAATGTGCCCTTGCATACACACCTTGGGCAGGACACGTGGGTAGAACCGTCAATGTTCCACAAGCCAGCTGCATAATGTGCCCTTGCATACACACCTTGGGCAGGACACGTGGGTAGAACCGTCAATGTTCCACAAGCCAGCTGCATAATGTGCCCTTGCATACACACCTTGGGCAGGACACGTGGGTAGAACCGTCAATGTTCCACAAGCCAGCTGCATAATGTGCCCTTGCATACACACCTTGGGCAGGACACGTGGGTAGAACCGTCAATGTTCCACAAGCCAGCTGCATAATGTGCCCTTGCATACATATCTTGGGCAGGACACGTGGGTAGAACCGTCAATGTTCCACAAGCCAGCTGTATAATGATTAAGCGCACATCGGTAAGGTGCAAGTGCGTGTGCAGCAATAAATTTAAGCGGTTGACCATGGAGCCACATGGCGTATGTCGTACAACACATGTATCGTGAAAAACAACATTTCTCACATGACTTTGCTTGTATTCAGTGTAATACAGTCAGTTCATCATTTATTATATGTACACACGTGTAATAACACCTGGAAGGATTCTGATTGGTTGAGAGAATAATTCTATAATTTGTAAATTCTTTAAATTATGTATATTTCTATTTGAATTGGTGCATAGCATTAATGGTAAGACAAACTACGATTTAAAAGAAGTCTTGACGCAATTACAACGCTGTTAAAAACATATATAGAGCGCTGATTTGGGTAGTGACGTCATGACAATTTGCACTGACAGTTGGCGCCAAAATGAATGTAGCAGCATTATTTTTGGTAAAAATATTAAAACCCAATATGGTAATGTGATAATAAGGATCTTACACTCCTGGTAATTTCATACCATATTTTATGAAACTCGTTTTGGAATTTTGCTCTGCTAAGATCCTATATTTATAGTACAGATATACCGTTATATCTCATATTTATGCCTGTGCATATTTATTTTTCGACTGATCTCATTCTGATTGAAATTATCTACAATTGATAGTATCACGCTCATAGTATGGATTAAATAAACAAACGTCAATTCATGAGTGAGGCTGACCGTTATATGAAATCCTTCTTTCACTTTTGAGGATTTGTAGACCGCAAAAATACTGTTTTATTGATTGAATACTGATTGTTCATACTGATCATAAACAATGATTGTTCATACTGATCATAAACAATGAGTGTTCATACTGATCATAAACAATGATTGTTCATACTGATCATAAACAATGATTGTTCATACTGATCATAAACAATGAGTGTTCATACTGATCATAAACACTGATTGTTCATACTAATCATAAACATGATTGTTCATACTGATCATAAACACTGATTGTTCATACCGATCATAACCACTGATTGTTCATACTGATCATAAACACTGATTGTTCATACTGATCATAAACAAAAAATGAAATAGGTCTACATTAATTTGTCCATACAATGTATGTGTAATTCAGGTCCAGTAAATACACTGTTGTCATGGAGTGGTGTTATACCATTGAGCCGCCTTACATACTGCGCCTACTTGGTTCACCCGCTCGTCATGTATACATACTACTACAGTAGAAGAACCTTGATGAACTGGTATGATCTGGAAATGGTGAGTTCATGTGACAAATTACTCTTTATATTCACACTACACATTACCCTTCATTCGCATTGTATATTACCCTTCATTCACATTGTATATTACCCTTCATTCACATTGTATATTACCCTTCATTCACATTGTATATTACCCTTCATTCACATTGTACATTACCCTTCATTCACATTGTATATTACCCTTCATTCACATTGTATATTACCCTTCATTCACATTGTATATTACCCTTCATTCACATTGTATATTACCCTTTATTCACATTGTATATTACCCTTCATTCACAATGTATATTAC
Source organism: Archivesica marissinica (assembly GCA_014843695.1). Lineage (NCBI taxonomy): Eukaryota > Metazoa > Mollusca > Bivalvia > Venerida > Vesicomyidae > Archivesica > Archivesica marissinica. The sequence continues at coordinate 4,698,852 of CM026400.1, forward strand.
CCTTCATTCACATTGTATATTACCCTTCATTCGCATTGTACATTACCCTTCATTCACATTGTATATTACCCTTCATTCACATTGTATATTACCCTTCATTCACATTGTATATTACCTGTATTCACATTGTACATTACCCTTTATTCACATTGTACATTACCCTTCATTCACATTGTATATTACACTTCATTCACATTGTATATTACCCTTCATTCACAGTGTACATTACTCTTCATTCACATTGTATATTACCCTTCATTCACATTGTATATTACCCTTCATTCACATTGTATATTACCCTTCATTCACATTGTATATTACCCTTCATTCACATTGTATATTACCCTTCATTCACAGTGTACATTACTCTTCATTCACATTGTATATTACCCTTCATTCGCATTGTACATTACCCTTTATTCATATTGTACATTACCCTTCATTCACATTGTATATTACCCTTCATTCACATTGTATATTACCCTTCATTCACATTGTACATTACCCTTCATTCACATTGTACATTACCCTTCATTCGCATTGTACATTACCCTTTATTCACATTGTACATTACCATTTATTCGCATTGTACATTACCCTTTATTCACATTGTACATTACCCTTTATTCATATTGTACATTACCCTTTATTCACATTGTACATTACCCTTTATTCACATTGTACATTACCCTTCATTCACATTGTATATTACCTTTCATTCACATTGTATATTACCCTTCATTCACATTGTACATTACCCTTCATTCACATTGTACATTACCCTTCATTCGCATTGTACATTACCCTTTATTCATATTGTACATTACCCTTTATTCACATTGTACATTACCCTTTATTCACATTGTACATTACCCTTTATTCACATTGTACATTACCCTTTTATTCACATTGTACATTACCCTTTATTCACAGTGTACATTACCCTTTATTCACATTGTACATTACCATTTATTCGCATTGTACATTACCCTTTATTCACATTGTACATTACCCTTTATTCACATTGTACATTACCCTTTATTCACATTGTACATTACCCTTTATTCACAGTGTACATTACCCTTTATTCACATTGTACATTACCCTTTATTCACACTACACAATACCCTTTATTTACCCTTTACAACTTTATTCAAGTGAGCGATACAGGATCATCATGGCCCTCTTGTCAATATAGATTGAGATTCTAGGATGTAGGTACAATAGAAGTACTAGATATATATTTTATATAGAGGGCAGGGAAGTACTAGATATATATTTTATATAGAGGGCAGGGAAGTACTAGATATATATTTTATATAGAGGGCCGGGAAGTACTAGATATATATTTTATATAGAGGGCCGGGAAGTACTAGATATATATTTTATATAGAGGGC
>CM026400.1:4701249-4733852 GCA_014843695.1 Archivesica marissinica
ACTAGATATATATTTTATATAGAGGGCAGGGAAGTACTAGATATATATTTTATATAGAGGGCCGGGAAGTACTAGATATATATTTTATATAGAGGGCCGGGAAGTACTAGATATATATTTTATATAGAGGGCCGGGGAAGTACTAGATATATATTTTATATAGAGGGCAGGGAAGTACTAGATATATATTTTATATAGAGGGCCGGGAAGTACTAGATATATATTTTATATAGAGGGCCGGGAAGTACTAGATATATATTTTATATAGAGGGCCGGGGAAGTACTAGATATATATTTTATATAGAGGGCAGGGAAGTACTAGATATATATTTTATATAGAGGGCCGGGAAGTACTAGATATATATTTTATATAGAGGGCCGGGAAGTACTAGATATATATTTTATATAGAGGGCCGGGGAAGTACTAGATATATATTTTATATAGAGGGCAGGGAAGTACTAGATATATATTTTATATAGAGGGCCGGGAAGTACTAGATATATATTTTATATAGAGGGCCGGGAAGTACTAGATATATATTTTATATAGAGGGCCGGGAAATACTAGATATATATTTTATATAGAGGGCCGAGATTCTAGGATAGAGGTACAAGGCTTTTGGTACCTTATGGATAACATTTCATGTGAAAATGACGATCGTTCCATGTCTATTGCAGATCTATCTGTTCCTGGGCAATCTATGTGTATCATACGCAGCAGCATTTGTTGTCTCCCTTGCATTTGAATCTCCAATGATGGGATTAGAGAAAGTTCTACTCGGGAGGAAGAAGAACAGTTGAAGCAAGGAACAGCTCTAGCAATAGTTAATACAAGAGACTGCAGGAATGTCACTACAAATAGTGTGCAATAAACACAGTGCGAGAGAGTGATTGACACCCAATAATAAATTAATCTAACCAATCAGAAGCCACCGTGATAAATTAATCTAACCAATCAGAAGCCACCATGATAAATTAATCTAACCAATCAGAAGCCACCATGATAAATTAATCTAACCAATCAGAAGTCACCATGATAAATTAATCTAACCAATCAGAGGCCACCAATCATAAGCCATTGTTATTTTTCAATCTCTCACTCAATTGCATCTTTTTATGCCCCACGAAGAAATTATATATATATAGTTTTCACACTCTCCATCCGTCCGCACTCATAAAATGGTATTTACGTGGCTAGGAAAATGATAGATTTACTGTATAGTGGTCTAGGGTAAGGGGTTATGTGGCAATAATAACTTTTCTGTGGCTATCATTTCCATTTATGAGATCAGGCACATTGCCACTTAATTGCAATTTTGGGTATGTCTGTTCAAGCGCCCGTGTCACTATTTCCTGTCCAAGCTGTAACTTCTTCTCTATTTTTAATATCACAAAAAGAGGATAACATTGATTATTTTTTCCAGTTTCCATGTTTTTGTTAGTCTTAGTTTATACAAATTTATTTTAGCTCGATTGTGAAACAAGTTCTTTCAACTTATATTAACCACTCTCGAGACCTCATTCCTGATGGAATCCATCGCCACGAGGGACAGAGAAGAGGCAACGTGGAATTTAAATGCTTTGCCTAAGGTCACAATCGTAACGGCTCCAGTGGGGCTCGAGCTCCGGACCTTTCGCACCTTGTTAATCTTAACAATTTGTAAACCATAATATGCCGAAAAGTGTCTGTGACACTCCGTTAAAACGACTCGGTTTGTTTCCACAATACATGATATGGCTGCGTCATTATCACATCATGGCGCATGTCACAATACAAACTTACTGAACTCCTAGCATACAGTTATGGTTGTAAAACAACAAATACATTGCCTATTAAATACATAGTAAAAAGTAAAAACATTTACTTCATTTATATTTCCAATCTTTCATTTCTTCTGATACCACATCCACTGTGAAGAGGTATTCAAATCAGCCTGAAACACACCAAGAATATTTCAAATTTTATGTTTCAAATAGCCAGTGCTCGCCTGTGAATAACGTCACTGTGTTTACACACTGTATTCCGCCGCCAAATAATACAGTATACCAACCTTCAGTTTCCAATGACCTGAATTCTTATACTACATTTTTTCTACACATCAACTAGTCTGAAGTCTTCTCCAGTCACATAAGTTCTCAAAATACACAAAAGGTATACACTGCCTGTCATGAAAATGCATTTTTACCAAAAAGAAAAATTTACTATATTAGTTATTGGGACTACATTCGAGTGGACCGCGGATGCACTTCTGCCTATTTACGTATATACAACCTTATTCCTGGTTTTGCTGGATTGTGGTCAGATTCCTTTCTCTTAGATTGATATACATATGGTTTATAAGATTTAAACCTACATAGTTCATCATCATAATAATACAGTCAACCCTGTCTTAAGCAGCCAGACATGGTACTCACAGAAGGTGGCTGCTTAGCACAGTTGATTGCCTAATAGAGGTTAAATGTATATTAAAACAACATATTGGTAATCTGGAGAATAGCTGCTTAATACAGGTTGGCTGCTAAATAGAGGTAACCACTAACACAGGTTTGACTGTACATATACAATTATATGCCGTGAAAAAAAGAAGTCATAAATATATGAAGAGTGTTAGATTGATGGTAGATATACATGTAGATTAAAGTGTGTCCAATGTGAGAGTGTTATTAGAGATACTAGATAGGAATTATCTCAGCATCTCTATTTTAAGACAATTTTATATAGAATAGATTAAATTGAAAGTAATCTACCAAATGTTGGAAGACTTGGTAGCATCTAGTGAAATATTATGATTATGGAATTGTAGTTGATATTTAGCCTGGGAACAGGCGTCGATATATTTTTCCTGGTCAGTCAAATAAATATATTTTAACACCGAGACTATTAATTGGGCCGTATTGAGTTTAATATTTAAGTCGTCCTTAGTTCAATTACGCCGAATCGATCCATTACCATCTAAATCGGCCATCTCGTCGATATAACACAGAAACGGGACATTATATGTTTGCAATGTAAATGAGTCTACGGGAGCATTCGTGTATATTCGGAAATGATCGTGCCTGTTCGGCGATTTCCGATAGAATTCCGTTTCTATATTTAGCGATATTATCTTGTAGAGAAGAGTTGTCGTTCTTCAAATCTACACCCTCATAAAAGTGTGTGTAAGTAGATGGCGCTATGATCCGAAATCCACTTTCCCCAGGCTGTCATTTTTCCAGAAGTTAAAAATTGAAAAATCGACAGACTGGAACCCAGGCTAGCTTCAATTAATAAATAGGTTGACAGCAAATTGCATGAATATTTAATGACATATCGTCACAGTTTATTATCAGTCGGTGTACCACATATAACTGGTATAATATGCAAATTAACCAAGTAATTCCGGAATAACGGTATTCTTGCTATTTACATTTTTTTGTAAATCTCTTGTACATCTCTTAGCAATCATGTTTTATCGTGTAAACATTTCCACCGGGAGTGCTTTGGATGAGTCCAGTCTGGACAAAAACATCATAAATAATTCATTTCTCACCTGAACATTTTAGTATAATATGAACATCAGGCCAAGTTAAAAACAGGTTTGGTTCCGGTTACCCGACCAACCCTAGTATTGCACGACCAACCCTAAACTTGTTTTCGTTATACACTATTATAAAATAAAAACAATCAGTACGTGTATAATATACTATATATTATATATAAAGTATTTTATATATTAAACAAAAGGTAGTACTCGGTATATATTTAATAGATATAACCTTTAATAGCAAAATCCACATGATCCATGATTTTAATATTAATATAGTTTTGTTCAAGAATATTTTGTGTTTCACTACTGGTAATATACAACCCATACTTGTTGAATTATGTCATGTGCAAATGAATAACACACTGAACACCTGGGTCCTTTCACACGAATCTAATAATTAAGACGGATCTGTAGTCCTGTGGTAACACGCTGGACTGGTAATCTTTCAGATGGGACGTTAAACCGAGGTCTCGTGTCGGTGCTGTACACCATGCACGTAAAAGAACCAGATGAGATTCGGAAATGGGTCTCTCTCTGTATCATGAACTATCCTCCAAAATCTAAAACGACTAATCTCTTCAGGAGGCGTCGCTCATATGGGCAAGCGGTAGCGACGATAAATAAACGTAAAACAACAAAATAATAATTAATGTATTAATTTAAATACTAGTGTATGGCCACTCACCGTGCAAACTATGTTAAAACAAATATGAAGCATGTTAGTATGTTGCAGAGGATGACCAATGGCCAAAGGAATTTAATAGCGAAAAGTGAAACCAAACAGTTAATGCAAACGGTTAATTTGCATATGAGCAGATACAATATACATATACAAATCCCGCCCTGAAACAAACAAAAAAAGAAGAAAAAAAGAATTTCCTCCCTACCTGCCCTAATTTATTTTAGAGATGTATCCGGAACCAAACAGTTTTTTTCTTGGCCTTAATAATTCATTTTCCATACCTGATTGATAACCTGAACATTTTAGTATAATATGTCCATTGTTAGAAATGCATTTGTCCAATGCTCTTCCATAGAGTTATAACTGGTAAACATGAACAATATTTACAAAGGCATTATAACATACATGGAGTACAACATGAACGGCAATATACAGTGGTTTCTCTTATTTCTACAAGTTATCGGTGCATTGTGTCAGAATGCTGGCTCGGCAACACCAGTGAATAATAACGTCACAACAACAGCAGTTGAAGGCTCCATTAGTACACAGCAAACCACTGTTGTAACCGCAGACACGTCACTAGTGACAAGAAAAGAAGTGATCACAAGTACATTGTCTCAGAATACTGGTGACACAGACGAACCGACAACAATGTTAATTGAAACTACACGGCCGACGAAAAGCAGTAGCACTACCGCAAATACAGATAAATCTTCGACAAGGACCTTTGTCACAATTACTAGTACACGTTCACCGACAACAGTTGTCAAAATGTCTTCAAAGGTGATGAATGTGTCAGCAGGAAGTACAACACTGCGCATGTCCACTGCAATACCTTGGATAACTCAGGCACCACCAACGTTTTATTATTATTATATACATGTATCACCCAGCTACAATCCTCTACCACTTGGCATGTTTAATCCTAGTTTATCAATGATGGAAAACTACATTCAAACGGACAAGGAAGTAGCAGATTATTTAGCTGGGTATGAAAATGATTTGCAAAGAACAGTTGTTGAAACGCAATTGAAATTGTGCCCATATGTTTCTCTCTGTGACTTTGCGGTAGATGCCCATACAGATCAGCAAAGCTGTTGTGAACTGTGCAGCTGCGACGTTTCTTGCAAGATAAACAGAACATGCTGTCCTAGTATGCTCGGTGAAGAATTCCAAAATTTGCACTTACAGCAGAAGACAAAAACAGAACATTACATTATTTTCCTAGTTTTGAAAAAAACACGGACGAACAACTACAATCATGTGTATCGATGCATTTGACCAACCGGGTTTTATACCTACAAACTGGTTTTTATGCTATTTCTTCTTGCCCAGCAACGGCAGACCAACTCTTACGACGGAATTGTACCAGGCCGTATTCAAATGGTTCAGACATCGGAGGCTTTCTTCCGATTTTGAGTAACATAACATTACAAACATTCAGAAACCAGTATTGTGCTTATTGCAATGGGATCAGTAGACGTGATGTAGTATATTTCAAACCATCGTTTTCGTGCTCAATAGAACAGAATTGTTCGTACGAATCTGCATCAGAACGAGAAATAATTGAATTAGTGTTTGCTACAGATGAATGCGATATATCATTCATATACGACGATACTCGAATAACTCTTGATCACTGTGACTACTCCATCTCAATATGTAATGAAACCGGAAGTTGGATAGAGTATGACTCCAAGGTTGAAGCCGCTTGTCTGGCTTATCGGTCTCTGTTCCATCACGAGTTATACGTATTCCAGAACGTTTTCTGTGCTCTGTGCAATGGAATTACACCGCACACAGTAACATGCTATTATACACATCCTGTAGACTCTGATGTATTCTCATTTTCTGGATTGCTGAAACTAGACTTTAACCAAGAGTTTGATGCCGCACGCAGTATTGGTGATGACAGGACATCATGCTCACGTGACCAAATCTTTGACATATTACTGGTATGTACAATCGGTAATAATATTATCATAATCCAGTAGTTTAGGTAATATTCATATTGTCACACACGTTTACGTCTCTTGAGATTGCTATTGATGCTAAAATAAACGTCCAGTCAGCACACCATGGCAACATTTTTACAAATGATGTCCAATCTTTACGTATTATTGGAGAAATCGAAACAAATTAAAATTGGGACAAGATTAGTCACAGTCACTCGGAAAATACACTACACTCGGACAGACAGACAGACAGACAGACAGACAGACAGACAGACAGACAGACAGACAGACAGACAGACAGACAGACAGACAGACAGACAGACAGACAGACAGACAGACAGACAGAGACAGACAGACAGACAGACAGACAGACAGACAGACAGACAGACAGACAGACAGACAGACAGACAGACAGACAGACAGACAGACAGACAGACAGACAGACAGACAGACAGACAGACAGACAGACAGACAGACAGACAGACAGACAGACAGACAGACAGACAGACAGTATACATATTTACTGCTTTACAAATTGTCTTATCATTATGTTTTAAATCATTCATATCGAGTTGAGAGTCGGCCATTCCATCGCATACATATAGATGTCATTTATATTGATTTGATAAATCATCACTAAGAACTTAATCCTCTTCCGGGTGGAATGCGCATACGGCCGCTATGAAGTTCGCCAATGTACCCGCTCCCTTGCCCATGTCTGTACTTGGCCTCGGCTTCATTTCTCCGCCCTTCTCTCTTTCTGAACAGATCTCCAAGTTTCCTCCGTCCAATTGGTGTCCTTCACATAGCAACTATGGGATGGGATGGCAGATCCATCCATGGCGAGAACATTTGCCAATCCATCGCCATCGTCTGCGCGTCATTTCTGTAGAAATGGGAGCTGTTCTGTCCTGTGGTGGAGTTGTGTGTTGGAGATGGTATTCGGCCAGAAGATTTTCAAGATGCGGCGAAGACATTTACTATTGAAGATGTCAAGCTTATGGCTAATGAACTGTGTGACCTTCCAGGGTTCAGCGTTATATAGACTCCGATTATACTGCGGTTGAAGATCATTAGCTTTCTGTTCTGAGAAGATTTCCAGATGATCCGTGGCGCCGCAAAATACTCAGTCTGTTCACGCTGTCCAACGTCTTCTGAAAATCAATGAAGTTTGCATAGAACGTAGCATTCCAGTCGTGGCTTTGTTCTATAAGAGCTGGTCTACACATTAGTTGCCTCTCCAGCTGGATTCTTTCGTAGTTGGTCAACGCTTGTTGTAATTACATGTATGTTGAGAATAATGCTTATCATGATCTTGCTGGTTACTGACAAAATTGTTATTCCTCTCCAGTTGTTGCAGTCTGTAATATTTCCATTTTGTGGCAGTTTAGCAATGAGTCCCAACTTTCAGTTTCTGGGAGCCGTCTCAGAGGTCCAAATGTTCCTGTATGTTGGTGAGTACAGCATGGGTTTGCTGTTCCACCGCCTTCAGCAACTCGGCCTGTCTATCCCTGATGCCTTTCAGTTTTCTGATAGCATATGTGATCTCTTCTACAGCTGGTTGTTCAATGTCAATGTGTACTATAGATAGAATGTGATATTCTGATGATGGCGCGTCGCAGTTGAGTATTCTCTCAAAGTTGTTCTTCCATCATTTCCAGTTGCTCTTCCTTGCTGGTTATGGTTTGGCCTAGCTCAATCTTCACAGGTGTGTCCGTTGGTGTAAATCTGCCTGTCAGTCGCTCGGCGAACTTGTACAGTGTGTACATGTCATTCTGTCCAGCTTGTCTCCTCTGCTTCTCTTCTCACTTGTGGCCAAACCCATTTGCTTCAACATATATTGACAATGCCACGAATCGTATATTATGCTTACTTATATAATGTGTTCATTTGTCTATTATTGTACATTGTATACATAGAATGAATGCAATAAAATATGATTAAACTAATCTGCTTTTCTTGCTAGGTTCTCTGTGTATTTCTTCTTGTCAGTGTTTGCAAGTTTCTTCTCTTGACCACTGGATCCTTCAGCTTCTCAACATCTAGATGTGGACGTCCCTGTTCTCCTTTCTAAGCTCTTCTAAGTTTGAGTCCTAACTTTGCTAAGATTGCTAGGTTCTCTGTGTATTTCTTCTTGTCAGTGTTTGCAAGTTTCTTCTCTTGACCACTGGATCCTTCAGCTTCTCAACATCTAGATGTGGACGTCCCTGTTCTCCTTTCTAAGCTCTTCTAAGTTTGAGTCCTAACTTTGCTAAGATTGCTAGGTTCTCTGTGTATTTCTTCTTGTCAGTGTTTGCAAGTTTCTTCTCTTGACCACTGGATCCTTCAGCTTCTCAACATCTAGATGTGGACGTCCCTGTTCTCCTTTCTAAGCTCTTCTAAGTTTGAGTCCTAACTGTGCTAAGATAAGGGTGTCGTCACTCTCAACATCCGCACCTCTCATTACTCTCAACATCCGCACCTCTCATTACTCTCAACATCCGCACCTCTCATTACTCTCAACATCCGCACCTCTCATTACTCTCAACTCCGCACCTCTCATTACTCTCACATCCGCACCTCTCATTCTCTCAACATCCCACCCCAACCCACCACCCAACCCAACACCCACCCAACCAACACCCCACCCAACACCCACCCAACCCACACCCACCCCAACCCAACACCCACCCCAACCCAACACCCACCCCAACCCAACACCCACCCCAACCCAACACCCACCCAACCCAACACCCACCCCAACCCAACACCCACCCCAACCCAACACCCACCCCAACTCTCAACATCCGCACCTCTCATTACACTCTCAACATCCGCACCTCTCATTACTCTCAACATCCGCACCTCTCATTACTCTCAACATCCGCACCTCTCATTACTCTCAACATCCGCACCTCTCATTACTCTCAACATCGGCACCTCTCATTACTCTCAACATCCGCACCTCTCATTACATCTTGTAAGCTGCATCGTCATCTTCTGTTGACGATGTGATACATCTCGTTAGTGGTGTGTCCATCTGGCGACGTCCATGTCCACATGTGAATGTCTGTGTGGGAAATTGGTGCCTCCAATGACATGACCAAGTTGTTCTCTTCACACAGTTCCACCAGTCTCTCACCATTGTCGTTCCTTTTTCCGGATCCATGTGTTCCTATAGTGGTTACTTTACCTGTGTTATCATGGCCGACTTTCGCGTTCAGGTCTCCTATCATAAGAAGGACATTATGTGCAGCTGTTTCCTCAATTGTCTCCTGTAGCTGGTCGTAGAAGGCTTCTTTGTCATCGTCATTGGCTACTTCTTTTAGTACATGTCAAGCAATAGCATTGAGTTTCGCATATGCCTAGTTGAATATTGCTGACATGAGTCGTTTGTTGATCGGCTTCTACTCTATCATACGTCTGCATACCTCGTTGTTCATAATAAGCCCCACTCCTCTGTCGTGGCGGTCATCAGATCGTCCAGAGTAGACAATATGGTGTCCGGTAGCTAGCTGTCTGATTCCGGTACCTGTCCATTTGGTCTCCATCTCTCCCACAAATAGATAGGTGCCAAGTCTGGTAGAGGGTTCTAACATTCCAGCTGCAACTCGTTCTCTTGGATCCGAGTATTCAATATATGTGCGTCAGGCCTTCTGGGTGATTGGCAGCCATCCGTCCTATGTCCAGTTTCATGGCTTGTGTCCATCATGCCCCCCCCCCTTATTATTGATATGTCTGGTAGTGGTGTCTGTAGGTTTTGCATGACTGGGTTGCTGACCGTGATATATCTTTAATTCCCAATATTTCAATGTCACTTATTTTGAGTTGATAAATCTTTAAACGCCCATGTTTCAATGCCATTTATATTGAGTTGGTAAGTCTGTATTCCCCTTATTTAGGTGTAATTTTACTTATTAAGTTACAAACTATTTGCTCATTATATAACGTTCATTTCTTCAGGATCAGTGTAAGGATGTTTCTTGTCCAGCAATGCGGAGTCTGCGAGACGGGGCTTGTGTAGATATATTCCGCACTATTGCAAGCATATTCAGTTATGTCATATATATTCGCCTGAAACCAACTTCAGATGTAACAGTGGATGAAATATTTGCAATGGAAAACAACTTGATGAATGAACTCTATAACATATTTACAAAAGTGATTGACAGTGTATGTGACGTCATCATGATGTACAAATCAGACAGGAAATACACTCATGACAACATAAGGCAAATACATACCTCTGTGTTGCTCTATGCAGATGCAAGAATTAATTTACAAACGCACGGGTTAGCTCAAGCACCGTGGGCGATTAACGACTAATTAATCAATCTTCACGGAACAACCGTGTCCATTGTTGACAACAGTAACACTACCATCCACTTTGTAATTATTGTAAAGGACATGTACGATCAATTCTTTAATACTGTTGACAAGCTGGTGAACTCAGATACATTCCAATTGTTGATGGAAAAGACAGATACAAAAGAACAGCTTGCTCTTCTATGCGAGTATGCTCTACCAGACATAGATGGTCTAACAATTATACCATCCACTATCACATTATACTTAGGATATGTGTGTATTAGTGAATTATCATGCTTGAAAGACACTGACGTACTTAGATTATCATCGTGTCCTAAAGTAAATATGTCCAAACAGGACATATTATGGACAGAAGTTATTGATGGAATTAAAGTTGGTGATTTGAAGATAACCAGTAATAAATACTTCCATATTGATCAAGATCATGTAATGCTTTGTGTTTCTGCATTTCAACAAATATTGACACATCTGCGGCCTAAGAGAGTGTTTAATGCAGAGCTTGTAGTGTCCATCGTTAGTTGCGCACTATCCATAGTGTCATTGTCTATTACATTTATAGTGTTTTCTTTATTTCCTGGACTGAGAAAAACATTGCCAGGAAAGAATAATATGTCCCTTGTGGTTTCCCTGGCAACTGCTCAGGTTATGTTACTTATTGGTAGCCTGAATCCATTTCAGCAGTACTCGATTGAATGTAAAATTATTGGAATGTGTATTCATTTCTGCTGGTTATGTTCTGTATTTTGGATGAATTGTTGCACGTTCCACATGTTTCGTGTCCTCACAAGATTCAAAACTATATCGAGCAGGTCTGGTATAAAGACATTCATATTATATCATTCTTACGTATTTCTAATGGCTGCAGTATGTGTAGCTGTAAACATTACGATCTCCATTTCCGCTTCCGGTCAACTTGGATATGGTGGACAATTCTGCTACATAACGTCTCAAGAGAGAATCTTGTATACATTTGTCATTCCTACCATGCTTGTAGTGCTTGCAAACCTGACCATGTTCATCTACGTCATCGTCAGCATTAGGCGATCTCCAAACGTCCATAAGAGTGTACAAAATGATCGAAATGAATTACTTATCTTCGCAAAACTTTCGACTATTACAGGAGTAACGTGGGTGTTTGGGTTCCTCAATATTTGGACTGGTGTCATCGCGTTCTCTTATATTTTTATCATCCTGAACGCTGGTCAAGGTGTGTTCATAATGTTTGCATTTGTATTGAACAGCAGGGTTTTGTCTTTGTTTAGAGATTTGTTTAACACATCATCAGACGTTACCAACCACCGAAGTGCAATGAATGCTTCAGGTGCCAAGAGATCTGGTACTGCCATTACAAACACATAAGTGTTAGCTTGTTTTATGGTGATGGGGGCGGGGTAATTTCGGTATTATATGGGAGTGTTTACCATTATTGGAAATCGGACACTATCATGATTTAATATGGGACAGTCTTCACGATTATTGGAAATATGGGACAGAGTTTGCGATTTAATGGAAATATGGGACAGAATTCATGATTTATTGGAAATATGCGACGGAATTCACGATTTATTGGGACATATGGGACAGTTTTCATGATTTTTTGGAAATATGTGACATAATTTACGATTTATAATCTTCTGCACCTTCTAAGCTCATAAAGCGGCTTCAAAGTCATACATGTAACATATTGTTATAGCCACTATACCAAGTGTTATAGCTACTCTGCCAAGTGTTATAGCTACCATGCCAAGTGTAATAACTACTATGCCAAGTGTAATAGCTACTCTGCCACGTGTTATAGCTACTGTGCCAAATGTTATAGCTACTATGCCAAGTGTTTTCGCTACTATGCCAAGTGTAATAGCTACTATGCCAAGTGTTATAGCTACTATGGCAAGTGTTATAGCCACTATGCCAAGTGTTATAGCCACTATGCCAAGTGTTATAGCTACTATGCCAAGTGTTATAGCTACTAAGCCACATGTTATAGCCACTATGCCAAGTGTTATAGCTACTATGCCAAGTGCTATAGCCACTATGGCAAGTGTTATAGCCACTATGCCAAGTGTTATAGCCACTATGGCAAGTGTTATAACTACTATGCCAAGTGTTATAGCTACTATGCCAAGTGTTATAGCCACTATGCCAAGTGTTATAGCCACTATGCCAAGTGTTATACCTACTATGCCAAGTGTTATAGCTACTATGCCAAGTGTTATAGCCACTATGCCAAGTGTTATACCTACTATGCCAAGTGTTATAGCCACTATGCCAAGTGTTATAGCCACTATGCCAAGTGTTATAGCCACTATGCCAAGTGTTATAGCCACTATGCCAAGTGTTATAGCCACTATGCCAAGTGCTATAGCTACTATGTCAAGTGTTATAGCCACTATGCCAAGTGTTATACCTACTATGTCAAGTGTTATAGCCACTATGCCAAGTGTTATACCTACTATGCCAAGTGTTATAGCCACTATGCCAAGTGTTATAGCCACTATGCCAAGTGTTATAGACACTATGCCAAGTGCTATAGCTACTATGTCAAGTGTTATAGCCACTATGCCAAGTGTTATAGCCACTATGCCAAGTGTTATAGCTACTATGCCAAGTGTTATAGCCACTATGCCAAGTGTTATAGCTACTATACCAAGTGTTATAGCTGCTATGCCAAGTGTTATAGCTACTATGCCAAGTGCTATAGCCACTATGCCAAGTGTTATAGCCACTATGCCAAGTGTTATAGCTACTATGCCAAGTGTTATAGCTACTATGACAAGTGTGACTTTATAATCAGCATTAGCTAGCGGCAGATAACATCAGTTTTGCAAACAGTATAGAGCCAGATCAGACGCCATGCTCTTATGCTTTTTGCTATTCAGATAGTGGAGCTAAAACACTTGGGTGAATAGCAAACAACATAGATCCTGATCAGATGCAGTGTTACGTCACGGCTGATTTGGATGTATGTTGTTCTGCAAACTTGATTTTATTTACTCAGCAGGGTTACATTTCCAAATATATATATAAGACTGCCATGTTTGTTAATAATATTCATTTGAGGTTACCCTATTCTTGAGGTAGTGCTATGAAAGCTGGACTTCAGATTCTTGTAAAAACTTTGTATTACATGTATGTATATATTTAAGTATTTGAAATAAATATTTATAAAGATGCCTTCCTGTTGTCATGCAAGTGTACTCATTATAAAAGTTAAAAACCATTATTACATGCTGTCCAATTAGCGCAGTGGTTACCGCGCTCGCTTCTCACCAATGCAACCCGGGTTCAATCCTCGAACCGGGAAGTATGTGAGATGGTACGGTGGTCGCCAGATCGGACAGGTGGGTTTTCTCCGGGTACTCCGGTTTCCTCCGACACAAATGACCACATATACGCTTTCATCCACGCCAACGAAAGTGATTAATATAAGTTATTAAAACTTGCTTCGCAATCGTTGTAAAATAAATAAAGTTTAATAAAACCATTATTACCCAAGTGTAATTGTGATAACTCAGTGCTAGCATGTTCGCTTCAAATGTCGAGTTCGAGCCCCGTGGGAGCCGTTACGCTTCTCCCCTTAGGCAATGCATTTAAATTCCACATTGCCTCTTCTCTCTCCCTCAGGCGATTGATTCCAGCAGGAATGAGGTCTCGAGAGTGATTACTATAAGTTGTAAGAACTTGTTTCACAATCGAGCTAAAATAAATTTGTATATAATTAGTGTCTCAGTAAACAAATGAAATTGGAGACAATTTAAATATCAAATCTCAGTTATTGTCACAGTACTTAAAATTCAGAAACCCCTACACCGCCAGAGGGAAGCTCATGGCAATCGCAAGGCAGGAACACAGTACGACGTTGGGATTTATCAAAACAATGCACTTCCGGACAGAGGCCCGCACGATATTTTCTTTTTGTATGGGAATACAAAAATCATGGCGGATGATTATATTTCAGAATCATGCACTTCTGCACGTAGGCCTCCACAATTTCTAGCGAGATATCGTATTTTAAGAAATTTTGGCTTGTGAAAATAATATTTTACGGTGCGCGGTATACACCAGAACTATGTTTTTCATAGATTTCCATGCCAAAAAGTGGGTGCATGTTATACATGATAGCGCGGTATACATAGCAAATTACGGTATTCGAAAATAATAAAATCTTTTCTGATAAAACTAAACAAGACTCTATTAGAAAATATTATTCCGAATTTGGACGAAAGTCGTTCCCGAGTGTCTTGTCAACGATAGTCTTGTCAACGATAGTTTATATTGGAAGGCGTACATACCACATAAGAAACACAAGCTGGTATTTCATTCTTTTATTCTTGTCCTATTGCTTTCGGTACACTTTGTAATCTGGACATAGTTTTCATAATGCAAGACAAAATCTATTAAATAACAATGTAGCACCTACGTATAACATTGTCTCCTAAACTAGTACATAAATTAATATGCCTCCTAAACTACAGTATGCATTATCAATACATCTCTTAGACTAGTGTATACATTGCCTATTGTGTATATATACCAAGCATAAAATATACTCCAGCATAATCCAGCATAAACTATACTCCAGCATAAACTATACTCCAGCATAAACTATACTCCAGCATAAACTATACTTCAGCATAAACTATACTCCAGCATAAACTATACTCCAGCATAAACTATATTCCAGCATAAACTATACCCCAGCATAAACTATACTCCAGCATAAACTATACTCCAGCATAAAATATACTCCAGCATAAACTATACTCCAGCATAAACTATACTCCAGCATAAACTATATTCCAGCATAAACTATACCCCAGCATAAACTATACTCCAGCATAAACTATACTCCAGCATAAACTATACTCCAGCATAAACTATACTCCAGCATAAACTATACTCCAGCATAAAATATACTCCAGCATAAACTATACTCCAGCATAAACTATACTTCAGCATAAACTATACTCCAGCATAAACTATACTTCAGCATAAACTATACTCAAGCATAAACTATACTCCAGAATAAAATAAACTAGAGCTAAAAGTGATGCCAAGTACTAATTAGGACATACAACGATGCTAAGTCATATTTAGGAGATACTAAGTTCAAATTAGAGATGTTAACTACATTTAGGAGAGTTCTAATCAGGAGATGCCACGTCATATTTAGGAAATGCCAAGTCATATTTAAGAGACGCTAAGTCCTAATTAGGATATACAAGGTCCGAATTAGGAGATACCAAGTCATAATTAGGAGACACTAAGTCCTAATTAGGATATACAAAGTCCGAATTAGGAGATACCAAGTTATAATTAGGAGACACTAGGTCCTAATTAGGAGATATGTTTTAAGCCATGTTGCATTTTTTATTTCAACACTGATGCTTCCTAAATGCATAGTAGCAGGTGTAATATTTGCGATAAAGATATGTTAAAGCGACACTACATCAGTGAAAACGCAAATTTCTACAGAATGTATTTCCCTATTATATGGTATAATTTCCCCCCAAATATTTGCCTCAAATACTGAGTATTTCAACTAATAAACAAACGTCATATATGCGGTTTGTTAACATAATAAAATAATGTAAACATCCATGCGTAATACAACTAGTGTATCCTGAATAACACGATTTATGGTACAGATTTACAGTTATATCTCACATTTGTAGACTATTCTTAGTTAAATTATCTCTAAACGACATTATCTCGCGTTTAGTATTGACACTCTGATGACAAAACAAACGTCAATTCAGGAGCTGGATGACCATTATATGAAATCATACTTTCAATGTACAAAAACACTGTTTATTGATTCAATGTTAGTGTTCGAATATATTTGGAAGAATTTGTAGTAGCAACGCATTTATACATGAAAACATGCATTTTATTTGATTTTTGCGATGTAATGTCGCTTTAATATATTCAATAACATAAATACACTCTGATTCAGATATTAAAAATGTTACGCAAACTATGACTTAAGAAGTGTGCATATTCCCCTTTAACTAAAACTGATATGCAACTATATGTATAAGCAACTATGCAGAAGGATTTCTTTTTTTTTTTTAAAAAGGAGTAACTATTATTTTGAACTGTTGTTCAATGGTACATGCATAAAAGAAATGAAAATATATATCAATAACATATTTATAAATAGATACACATAAAAATACTATCTGAAAACACACATTGCATTGTAAAATCACAACTTATTCCAACAAGTACGTATTGCACACCATCCTTAATACAACATAATAATACGCTTAATAATCAACAATAACAAAAACTGCACTTTGACAAATGCATTTCTCCCTTTGGCCATTACTGGTAGTGGGGGGGGGGGGGGGGACATTTAATGCTTGGGTCATATAGCGACTCTCCAGCTATTGTTGGTGGAGGAAGAACCCAGGTGTGCCCCTTTGAAGCGGTATGAGACGGGAAACTATATATGCGGTATGAAACCGGGAAACTATATATGCGGTATGAAACTGGGAAACTATATGTGCGGTATGAAACCGGGAAACTATATGTGCGGTATGAAACCGGGAAATTATATATGCGGTATGAAACCGGGAAACTATATATGCGGTATGAAACCGGGAAACTATATATGCAGTATGAAACTGGGAAACTATATGTGTGGTGTGAAACTGGGAAACTATATGTGCGGTATGAAACTGGGAAACTATATATGCGGTATGAAACTGGGAAACTATATGTGTGGTATGAAACTGGGAAACTATATGTGCGGTATGAAACTGGGAAACTATATATGCGGTATGAAACCGGGAAACTATATGTGCGGTATGAGTCGGGAAACTATATATGCGGTATGAGTCGGGAAACTATATATGCGGTATGAAACTGGGAAACTCGCAACACTGAAAGGGGTGGATGGTGGTGGAATTTAAAGGGGGTGGCTACAACATACGGTGGGTGGTGGTGAAAATTGAAGGGGGTGACAGATACATAAGGTGGGTGGTGGTGGGAATTGAAGGGGGTGGCTACAACATAAGGTGAGTGGTGGGGGAAATTGAAGGGGGTGACAGATACATAAGGTGGGTGGTGGTGGGAATTGAAGGGGGTGACAGATACATAAGGTGGGTGGTGGGGGAAATTGAAGGGGGTGACAGATACATAAGGTGGGTGGTGGTGGGAATTGAAGGGGTGGCTACAACATAAGGTGGGTGGTGGTGGGAATTGAAGGGGGTGGCAGATACATAAGGTGGGTGGTGGTGGGAATTGAAGGGGGTGGCTACAACATAAGGTGAGTGGTGGGGAAATTGAAGGGGGTGACAGATACATAAGGTGGGTGGTGGGGGTAATTGAAGGGGGTGGCTACAACATAAGGTGAGTGGTGGGGGAAATTGAAGGGGGTGACAGATACATAAGGTGGGTGGTGGTGGGAATTGAAGGGGGTGGCTACAACATAAGGTGGGTGGTGGTGGGAATTGAAGGGGGTGGCAGATACATAAGGTGGGTGGTGGTGGGAATTGAAGGGGGTGGCTACAACATAAGGTGAGTGGTGGTGGAAATTGAAGGGGGTGACAGATACATAAGGTGGGTGGTGGTGGGAATTGAAGGGGGTGGCAGATACATAAGGTGGGTGGTGGTGGGAATTGAAGGGGGTGGCTACAACATAAGGTGAGTGGTGGGGGAATTGAAGGGGGTGGCAGATACATAAGGTGGGTGGTGGTGGGAATTGAAGGGGGGTGGCAGATACATAAGGTGGGTGGTGGTGGGAATTGAAGGGGGTGACAGATACATAAGGTGGGTGGTGGTGGGAATTGAAGGGGGTGACAGATACATAAGGTGGGTGGTGGTGGGAATTGAAGGGGGTGACAGATACATAAGGTGGGTGGTGGTGGGAATTGAAGGGGTGACAGATACACAAGGTGGGTGGTGGGAATTGAAGGGGGTGGCTACAACATAAGGTGAGTGGTTGGGGAAATTGAAGGGGTGACAGATACATGGGTGGTGGGGGTAATTGAAGGGGGTGACAGATACACAAGGTGGTGGGTGGGGGTAATTGAAGGGGGTGGCAGATACATAAGGTGGGTGGTGGGGGTAATTGAAGGGGGTGACAGATACACAAGGTGGGTGGTGGGGGTAATTGAAGGGGGTGACAGATACACAAGGTGGGTGGTGGGGAAAATTGAAGGGGGTAGCTACAACATAAGGTGGGTGGTGGGGGAAATTGAAGTGGGCGGCAGTAAAACAAGGTGGATGAAGGGGGAAATTGTAGTGGGTGGCAGTAAAACATGGTGGATGAAGGGGGAAATTGTAGTGGGTGGCAGTAAAACAAGGTGGATGAAGGGGGAAATTGTAGTGGGTGGCAGTAAAACATGGTGGATGAAGGGGGAAATTGTAGTGGGTGGCAGTAAAACATGGTGGATGAAGGGGGAAATTGTAGTGGGTGGCAGTAAAACAAGGTGGATGAAGGGGGAAATTGTAGTGGGGTGGCAGTAAAACATGGTGGATGAAGGGGGAAATTGTAGTGGGTGGCAGTAAAACATGGTGGATGAAGGGGGAAATTGTAGTGGGTGGCAGTAAAACATGGTGGATGAAGGGGGAAATTGTAGTGGGTGGCAGTAAAACATGGTGGATGAAGTTCAATCAAATAATGTATAATAAATAGTCTTATCACCTTACACATTTACAAATAGCCTTGTAAATTATAGAGACAGATAGTGTGCAATTGTCTAAGCATCTAACTCTACGCTTGCCCATCTGTACTAAATAATTGATCTGCATTTTTTGGGTGGCAAAAATCAAATAAACAAACTCTACACAGTTATCTCTCTTGTCTCTCTATTGTTGAGGTGGCGACACGAGACAACTGTGTGCATTTTAAAAAACAGAATATTTTATGGGGACATGAGGGGAAAGTAATTAGCCATTAAATATTGTAGAAGCTACATTTTATATTATAAATCATAATATATCCAAACAATTAATGCCAAAACACGTTGCGTTTTACCACAGGAACGTGAAATTTTATCCATAAGCCACCAAAGATCTCGTACCTCTATCCTAGGACACCCCCCTCTATTTAAAGTCTTTTTTAATAGAGGGGGTGTCCTAGGATAAAGGTACGAGACCTTTGGTGGCTTATGGATAAAATTTCAAGTTCCTGTGGTTTTACTAAATCCATTGTAAACTATGAATCTTGCCAGATTCCAGGATTCTACTGTAAATAATTTGTTTTTTGAGGTATATAGCGACACGAACAGTTTAGAGGACCCGGGTGCCCCTCTGAACAAGTATTTCAGGCACAGACGGGCACCCGAATAGAACCATCGACCTTCCGCAAGATGCTGGATAGCTTCCTCACATGAAGAATTCAACAACCCCAGTGGGATTTGAACCTACAGTTGTGAGGGTTGGTGATTTGAAATCAATGACTGTAACCACTCAGCCACGGAGACCCCCCTGTATGGTGACTAATATAGTAGTCTGATGTGCATAAATCCTGGCTGTGTACACTGAATTGGTGGTAACTCATTATTAGCACATCACACTAGCCTGGGTTCCAGTCTGTCGATTTCTCACTTTTTAACTTCTGGCAAAATGACAGCCTGGGGAAACTGGATTTCCGATCGTAGCACTATCTACTTACACCCTCATTAATGAGGGTATATACCAGTATTTGAAGAATGACAACTCTTCTCTACAAGATAATATCGCTAAATATAGAAACGGAATTCTATCGGAAATCGCAGAACAGGCACGATTATACACGATCATTTCCGAATATACACAAATGCTCCCGTAGACTCATTTACAATGTCAAGTGTTATATCAATGGAGTAAAGTATGAAAATTGAATCGAGCGTACTGTGCAAGTATCATGACTACAGATTTAGATTTTAAACATTAACCGAGAGTAAGTCGGGATAGCGCAGTGGTAGGTAGCACTTCAGGTGCGAAAGGCCCGGAGTTTGAGACCCGCTGGAGCAGTTATGATTGTGCCATTAGAATAGGCATTTCAATTCCACATTGCCTCCTCTCTCCCTCTATCAGGAATGAGATCTCAAGAGTGATTAATATAAGTTGTAAGAACTTGTTTCGCAATCGAGCTGAAATAAATGTGTATAAATTAACCAAGAGGAACATAAATATATGTACAACTAGTCTTGGTACTGATCAGTGCAGTCAAGTTTCATGAAAATCACACCAGGAGTTTAGATGATATTGTCTGGAGTGTTATTTAAAAATCGTGTGAAAACTGAACTGTGCAGAACGCAAAGAGGCTTGGTAATTCATGTGACGTTTTGTGAAAATCAGACCAAGGGGTTTAAAGTTTAAACTTTATTTGTCTGACAACGATTGCGTAAACAAGCTTTAACAACTTAATCACTCATGTTGGCGCAGACGAGAGTGTAAATGTGGTCATTCGTGTGGGAGGAAACCGGAGTACCCGGAGAAAACCCACCAGTCCGATCTGCTGTACTATCTCACATATTTCCCGGTCAGAGAATCGAACCCGGGTGGCATTGGTGAGAAGCGAGCGTGCTAACCACTACTCTAATCAAACAGTCATGGGTTTAGTAGATATCGTACATTAAGTGGCTATTCCTTTGATCTCTATAGCCAGCCACATAAACGGAATTGATAGCCACATAAATGTTTTTATTGGCATAACCCCTAGACCATTAGACAGTAAACTTATTGTTCTCTTAGACATGTAAGTAACATTTTATGGTGGGCGGCCAGACGTAATGACAGCAGGACAGAAAGTACAAAATCATTATATTGTCCCCCACCCACCTCTCTGGAGATGTATGAGGTTACCAGTGTATGAGGTTACCAGTGTTCAAGGTTGTCATTCGTGTGGGAGGAAATCGGAGTACCCGGAGAAAACCCACCTGTCTGATCTGGCTACCACCGTACCATCTCACATACTTCCCTGTCTGAGGATCGAACCCGGGTTGCATTGGTGAGAAGCGAGCGCGCTAACCACTGCGCTAATCGGACAGCCATCTCAAGAGTTATGGACTGGACACGAAATATAGCACCTCGACCTTTGACCTCCCAAGTGTGGGCATGACCTTGGATGAACATGGGTTCTGCACATCATCTCGATGAGGTGTACATTTGAGAGAAATCTAATGAAGTTCATTGCAGGTGCTTAGAAGATTTGGAAAAAGCAAGAAACAGACAAACGGACATGTGTGATTCCAATATAGGCCAGAGATAAAACCTTATCTGTGCATATAAAAAATATATTGAAATGAGACTAGCTACAATTGTTTAGAAAACACACAAATATAAAGATAAATTATAACTGTACATACTGACTAGGGTTATATTACATAATGAGACAGGTGAGCAAACTGCCCGATATATTGTGGCACCGTCCAGCGGCACACAGAGAATAACAGTAGACATAGAAATTATTCACACGCTGTAGCACATGGTATATGGCTGGCACAGACTAGAGTATTTTATAAGCCTGTATCCACACGCTGTAGCACATGGCTGGCACAGACTAGAGTATTTTACAAGTCTATTCACACGCTGTAGCACATGGCTGGCACAGACTAGAGTATTTTACAAGTCTATCCACACGCTGTAGCACATGGCTGGCACAGACTAGAGTATTTTACAAGTCTATCCACACGCTGTAGCACATGGCTGGCACAGACTAGAGTATTTTACAATTCTATCCACACGCTGTAGCACATGGTATATGGCTGGCACAGACTAGAGTATTTTACAAGCCTGTATCCACGGGCTGTAGCACATGGTATATGGCTGGCACAGACTAGAGTATTTTACAAGCCTGTATCCACGGGCTGTAGCACATGGCTGGCACAGACTAGAGTATTTTACAAGTCTATCCACATGCTGTATGTAACACACTGTAGATGGCTGGCACAGACTAAAGTATTTTACAAGTCTATCCACACGCTGTATGTAGCACACTGTATATGGTTGGCACAGACTGGAGTATTTTACAAGCCTGTATCCACGGGCTGTAGCACATGGCTGGCACATACTAGAGTATTTTACAAGTCGATCCACACGCTGTATGTAACACACTGTATATGGTTGGCACAGACTAGAGTATTTTACAAGCCTGTATCCACGGGCTGTAGCACATGGCTGGCATAGACTAGAGTATTTTACAAGCCTGTATCCACGGGCTGTAGCACATGGCTGGCACAGACTAGAGTATTTTACAAGTCTATCCACATGCTGTATGTAACACACTGTATATGGTTGGCACAGACTAGAGTATTTTACAAGTCTATCCACACGCTGTAGCACATGGCTGGCACAGACTAGAGTATTTTACAAGTCTATCCACATGCTGTATGTAACACACTGTACATGGCTGGCACAGACTAAAGTATTTTACAAGTCTATCCACACGCTGTATGTAGCACACTGTATATGGCTGGCACAGACTAGAGTATTGTACAAGCCTGTATCCACGGGCTGTAGCACATGGCTGGCACAGACTAGAGTATTTTACAATTCTATCTACACGCTGTATGTAGCACACTGTATATGGCACAGACTAGAGTATTGTACAAGCCTGTATCCACACACTGTAGCACATGGCTGGCACAGACTAGAGTATTTTACAATTCTATCTACACGTTGTATGTAGCACACTGTATATGGCACAGAGTACAGTATTTTACAAGTCTATCCACACGCTGTAGCACATGGCTGGCACAAACACATAGTATTTTACAAGTCTATCCACACGCTGTAGCACATGGCTGGCACAGACACGGAGTATTTTACAAGTCTATCCACACGCTGTAGCACATGACTGGCACAGACACGGAGTATTTTACAAGTCTATCCACACGCTGTAGCACATGGCTGGCACAGACACAGAGTATTTTACAAGTCTATCCACACGCTGTAGCACATGGCTGGCACAGACACGGAGTATTTTACAAGTATTTGATTAATCCACCTTGACGAAGGATGTTAGCTAATTTGCAACATTTCGAGACTACAGTATTACACGTCTGTCAAGGTCTGTACAGCAGCTAATGGTAAATAAATACTGAATTAATGATCAGCTACTCTCAAGCACAAATATGATCGAAAATGTACGCCTTGATGAGACCAGTGAATTTCACTGCCCTGGCTTGCCAATGACCATAAAGCACACCATTATGCCTTTATTACCATGGTATCAGGTATATCACAGTCTAAGGGATCTCACACATTATCAGGATTTCTCTCTATCACTTCACATAGAAACTCGAGTACAACTCTGATTTCACTCTGCCGACAAATACAAGTTTCATTTTCAAATCCTATTTTCATCTGATGTTCTGCGTCATTGTCAACAGAACTAGAAGCTTAAACTGTTTCATCTCACGAAAATGGCGTCAACATGAATTCACAATTCCTACTTGTCTCGACCGTTTTAAATTTCCACATTAACTCAAATAAGTCTGATATAGGCAAACAGGCCAATAGGTGTCTGTTATGATAACGATAGTTTGAGCCGGCGCCGACTTCGTTTACGGTTCTGTGCCTGGGTTTCTTGTTCTTTCCGCAACACGAACGTGTAATCACCGTTATTGTTCATAGCGTAGAAAACGTTGGCTTTCTCTGGTATCAATAACTCTGAAATTACAGTTCCGAATCAATAGATTAAAATACATTTCTTGAAAAAACAAATATCTATCCCTCTGGCTACAAATATGTCAGCTGGTACCAAGAATTGCACACAGCACAATACATTGCTTACAGGGTTGGGGTTGCCGGGACGGGTGGCAATAACTGACAAAAACTAGTAATAACTGGCAGAAACCGGGAATGACTGGCAAAAACCAGGAATGACTGGCAAAAACTGGGAATGACTGACAAAAAACTGGTAATGACTGGCACAAACCAGGAATGACTGACAAAAAACTGGTAATGACTGGCACAAATCGGGAATGACTGACAAAAACAGGTAATGACTGGCGAAAACTGGGAATGACTGGCACAAACTGGGAATGACTGACAAAAACATGTAATGACTGGCAAAAACCGGGAATATATGGCAAAAACTGGTAATGACTGGCACAAACCAGGAATGACTGACAAAAACCGAGAATGAATGGCAAAAACCGGGAATGACTGGCAAAAACTGGCACAAAACAGGAACGACTGGCACAAACCGGGAATGACTGGCAAAAACTGGTAATGACTGGCACAAACCGGGAATGACTGGCAAAAACTGCCACAATATTTCAGCATGCCCCAAGAAACTTATTCTGACTTGAATCTTGATATTATATTAGACCTAATTCTTGCCATATTTATAACAAATAAGAATTACAGACAGAAATTGCAGACATATTTTGTTCTTTTTTAGACATTTTTGGACAATTTGTTTTATGTTTTTCCTTTTTGCTAAAAACTGGTTTTTGCCAGTATTGTAAAAACCTGTTGTTGCTGGGGTGGTAAAAACCGGTGTTTGTCAGTATTGTAAAAACCTGCTGTTGCTGGGGTGGTAAAAACCGGTTTTTGCCAGTATTGTAAAAACCTGTTGTTGCTGGGGTGGTAAAAACCGGTTTTTGCCAGTATTGTAAAAACCTGTTGTTGCTGGGGTGGTAAAAACCGGTTTTTGCCAGTATTATAAAAACCTGTTGTTGCTGGGGTGGTAAAAACCGGTTTTTGCCAGTATTGTAAAAACCTGTTGTTGCTGGGGTGGTAAAAACCAGTTTTTGCCAGTATTGTAAAAACCTGTTGTTGCTGGGGTGGTAAAAACCAGTTTTTGCCAGTATTGTAAAAACCTGTTGTTGCTGGGGTGGTAAAAACCGGTTTTGTTGCTTCGGCAAAACCTGCCAACCCTAGGGTTGATTATGAGACATATAAATAAAAACTAATTTAAAAAAATAAATTCATCAATCCGTATGTAGTAAGTAGATGGTATACACATTTTTCTTACCACCATCGGAGAAAGTTTGTAGCAGACGGAACTTCGATCTTTTTTTTACCAGCATGCAGAACTCTTTCATCTTTCCTTCAGTGAGAGCACACAACATACGATCTTTCTTACCTCCATCAGTGAGAGCACACAACATACGATCTTTCTTACCTCCATCAGTGAGAGCACACAACATACGATCTTTCTTACCTCCATCAGGGAGAGCACACAACATACGATCTTTCTTACCTCCATCAGGGAGAGCACACAACATACGATCTTTCTTACCTCCATCAGGGAGAGCACACAACATACGATCTTTCTTACCTCCATCAGGGAGAGCACACAACATACGATCTTTCTTACCTCCATCAGTGAGAGCACACAACATACGATCTTTCTTACCTCCATCAGGGAGAGCACACAACATACGATCTTTCTTACCTCCATCAGGGAGAGCACACAACATACGATCTTTCTTACCTCCATCAGGGAGAGCACACAACATACGATCTTTCTTACCTCCATCAGGGAGAGCACACAACATACGATCTTTCTTACCTCCATCAGGGAGAGCACACAACATACGATCTTTCTTACCTCCATCAGGGAGAGCACACAACATACGATCTTTCTTACCTCCATCAGGGAGAGCACACAACATACGATCTTTCTTACCTCCATCAGGGAGAGCACACAACATACGATCTTTCTTACCTCCATCAGGGAGAGCACACAACATACGATCTTTCTTACCTCCATCAGGGAGAGCACACAACATACGATCTTTCTTACCTCCATCAGGGAGAGCACACAACATACGATCTTTCTTACCTCCATCAGGGAGAGGTTGCAGTAGATGGTATATGATTTTTATTTTCTTACATCCATAGTGTTTCCCTAAGCAGGAATAGGAGGGCGACGACCTGCACTGCCCCTGTTTGGGGCCGCCTTTGTGCTCGAATTTCCGAAAATGCCCGCCCGAATAGGAGGGCGAGCCTCAATTTTCAATAAAACTTGATAATAATTATTGCAATATTGCCTGAAATCCCTCTACAATCCCATGTGTTATGCATATTGAAGAGGCAATACAATATGCTTAAACCAAGTTGACAGGCTTATGCCCCAATTTCTGTTTGAGCCAGAATTGTAAAAACAAATGTAGGGGATTATCGGCATGCAGACTTAAATATATAACGTTCTCTCACGCTTTTAGTTTTACAGGGTACTGAACATATCACAGCATATGGATTGTCCCATTGTACAAGATGGAAATTAAGCCAACGGATGTCAATTATCGCCGCCATTATATTTGATATGCAAGTTTCTATTATGCACATATCCTATTCTTTCATACCTCTATCAGGGAGAGCACACAGCATGCAGTATATAAATCTTTCTTACCTTCATCGGGGAGAGCTTGCAGCAGACAGTATATAAATCTTTCTTACCTTCATCGGGGAGAACTTGCAGCAGACAGTATATAAAACATTCTTACCTACATCGGGGAGAACTTGCAGCAGACAGTATATAAATCTTTCTTACCTACATCGGGGAGAACTTGCAGCAGACAGTATATAAATCTTTCTTACCTTCATCGGGGAGAACTTGCAGCAGACAGTATATAAAACATTATTACCTACATCTGGGAGAGCTTGCAGCAGACAGTATATAAAACATTCTTACCTACATCGGGGAGAACTTGCAGCAGACAGTATATAAATCTTTCTTACCTTCATCGGGGAGAGCTTTCAGCAGACAGTATATAAATCTTTCTTACCTTCATCGGGGAGAACTTGCAGCAGACAGTATATAAAACATTCTTACCTACATCGGGGAGAACTTGCAGCAGACAGTATATAAATCTTTCTTACCTACATCGGGGAGAACTTGCAGCAGACAGTATATAAATCTTTCTTACCTTCATCGGGGAGAACTTGCAGCAGACAGTATATAAAACATTATTACCTACATCTGGGAGAGCTTGCAGCAGACAGTATATAAAACATTCTTACCTACATCTGGGAGAGCTTACATCAGACAGTATATAAAACATTATTACCTACATCTGGGAGAGCTTGCAGCAGACAGTATATAAAACATTCTTACCTCCATCGGGGAGAGCTTTCAGCAGACGAAATAGGAATATTTTTATTACCTCCATCGGGCAGAAATTGCAGCAGGCAGTAATCTTTCTCTTTGCCCTTGATGTCGTACTTGTCAAGGATTCTGCGTATCACCGTGTTAGTATGGTCTGTATTATGTAACTGAAATAAACATCACAAATACAATGGCTGAACAAAAACTACGCACATTTGTACTTTACGTGATGACATATATAACAACACGTCTTACACCAGTGTAAACATTAGTTTTGTTGACGAATAGAAACTATTACACTAGTATAAACTGCAATTTTGTGACGTAGTACAAACAAGTATTACACAAGTGTAAACTTCAATCTTCTCAATTATATCACCAACAAGTCTTACATCAGTGTAAACTTCAATCTTCTCACTTATATCACCAACAAGTCATACACCAGTGTAAACTTCAATCTTCTCAATTATGGCACCAACAAGTATTACACCAGTGTAAACTTCAATCTTCTCACTTATGGCACCATCAAGTCTTACATCAGTGTAAACCTCAGTCTTCTCACTTATGGCACCAACAAGTCGTACACCAGTGTAAACTTCAATATTCTCAATTATATCACCAACAAGTCTTACACCATTGTAAACTTCAATCTTCTCACTTATATCACCAACAAGTCTTACATCAGTGTAAAATTCAACCTTCTCAATTATATCACCAACAAGTATTACACCAGTGTAAACTTCAATCTTCTCACTTATATCACCATCAAGTATTACACCAGTGTAAATCTCAGTCCTCTCAATTATATTACCATCAAGTCTTACACCAGTGTAAACTTCAATCTTCTCACTTATATCACCAACAAGTCTTACATCAGTGTAAACTTCAATCTTCTCAATTATATCACCAACAAGTCATACACCAGTGTAAACTTCAATCTTCTCAATTATGGCACCAACAAGTCTTACACCAGTGTAAACTTCAATCTTCTCAATTATATCACCAACAAGTCATACACCAATGTAAACTTCAATCTTCTCAATTATATCACCAACAAGTCTTACATCAGTGTAAACTTCAACCTTCTCACTTATGGCACCATCAAGTCTTACACCAGTGCAAACTTCAATCTTCTCAATTATATCACCATCAAGTATTACACCATTGTAAACTTCAATCTTCTCACTTATATCACCAACAAGTCTTACACCAGTGCAAACTTCAATCTTCTCAATTATATCACCATCAAGTATTACACCATTGTAAACTTCAATCTTCTCACTTATATCACCAACAAGTCTTACATCAGTGTAAACTTCAACCTTCTCACTTATATCACCAACAAGTATTACACCAGTGCAAACTTCAATCTTCTCAATTATGGCACCAACAAGTTTTACACCAGTGTAAACCTCAGTCTTCTAACATAATGTTCGTATAGCGCCATCAAGCCGTACACCAGTGTATTAGAGGTGTAGACAATAGAGATAACAATCCACATCTCGTGTCTTACCATGATACTTTTATACACATGAGATTTTGGAGTAGCACCAGATTCCAGGGAAACTTTGATGACGCAGGCGTCGGATGACTTGAATGGTGTGGAGTTGTCGCTGTCGTATGACTGTAAGGAAGAGGTAGAGGAGGAGTGTGACATCTGAAAAATAGAAAACAGGATTCACTAAAGTGTGGAACATATTATAGAAACATAGAAAACAGGATTCAAGTGTGGAATATATTATAGAAATATAGAAAACAGGATTCACTAAAGTCTGGAACATATTATAGAAACATAGAAAACAGGATTCAAGTGTGGAATATATTATAGAAACATAGAAAACAGGATTCACTAAAGTGTGGAATATATTATAGAAACATAGAAAACAGGATTCAAGTGTGGAATATATTATAGAAACATAGAAAACAGGATTCAAGTGTGGAATATATTATAGAAACATAGAAAACAGGATTCAAGTCTCGAACATATTATAGAAACATAGAAAACAGGATTCAAGTGTGGAATATATTATAGAAACATAGAAAACAGGATTCAAGTGTGGAATATATTATAGAAACATAGAAAACAGGATTCAAGTGTGGAATATATTATAGAAACATAGAAAACAGGATTCACTAAAGTGTGGACTATTATAGAAACATAGAAAACAGGATTCAAGTGTGGAATATATTATAGAAACATAGAAAACAGGATTCAAGTGTGGACTATATTATAGAAACATAGAAAACAGGATTCAAGTGTGGAATATATTATAGAAACATAGAAAACAGGATTCACTAAAGTGTGGAACATATTATAGAAACAGAAAACAGGATTCAAGTGTGGAACATATCATAGAAACAAGAAAACAGGATTCACTAAAGTGTGGAATATATTATAGAAACATAGAAAACAGGATTCAAGTGTGGAATATATTATAGAAACATAGAAAACAGGATTCACTATAGTGTGGAATATATTACAGAAACATAGAAAACAGGATTCAAGTGTGGAATATATTATAGAAACATAGAAAACAGGATTCAAGTGTGGAATATATTATAGAAACATAGAAAACAGGATTCAAGTGTGGAATATATTATAGAAACATAGAAAACAGGATTCACTAAAGTGTGGAATATATTACAGAAACATAGAACACAGGATTCAAGTGTGGAATATATTATAGAAACATAGAAAACAGGATTCACTATAGTGTGGAATATATTACAGAAACATAGAAAACAGGATTCAAGTGTGGAATATATTATAGAAACATAGAAAACAGGATTCAAGTGTGGAATATATTATAGAAACATAGAAAACAGGATTCACTGAAGTGTGGAATATATTATAGAAACATAGAAAACAGGATTCACTAAAGTGTGGAATATATTATAGAAACATAGAAAACAGGATTCACTAAAGTGTGGAATATATTATAGAAACATAGAAAACAGGATTCAAGTGTGGAATATATTATAGAAACATAGAAAACAGGATTCAAGTGTGGAATATATTATAGAAACATAGAAAACAGGATTCAAGTGTGGAATATATTATAGAAACATAGAAAACAGGATTCAAGTGTGGAACATATTATAGAAACATAGAAAACAGGATTCAAGTGTGGAATATATTATAGAAACATAGAAAACAGGATTCAAGTGTGGAATATATTATAGAAACAGAAAACAGGATTCACTAAAGTGTGGAATATATTATAGAAACATAGAAAACAGGATTCAAGTGTGGAATATATTATAGAAACATAGAAAACAGGATTCACTAAAGTGTGGAATATATTATAGAAACATAGAAAACAGGATTCAAGTGTGGACTATATTATAGAAACATAGAAAACAGGATTCAAGTGTGGAATATATTATAGAAACAGAAAACAGGATTCACTAAAGTGTGGAATATATTACAGAAACATAGAACACAGGATTCAAGTGTGGAATATATTATAGAAACATAGAAAACAGGATTCACTATAGTGTGGAATATATTACAGAAACATAGAAAACAGGATTCAAGTGTGGAATATATTATAGAAACATAGAAAACAGGATTCAAGTGTGGAATATATTATAGAAACATAGAAAACAGGATTCAATAAAGTGTGAAATATATTATAGAAACATAGAAAACAGGATTCACTGAAGTGTGGAATATATTATAGAAACATAGAAAACAGGATTCACTGAAGTGTGGAATATATTATAGAAACATAGAACACAGGATTCAAGTGTGGAATATATTATAGAAACATAGAAAACAGGATTCACTAAAGTCTGGAACATATTATAGAAACATAGAAAACAGGATTCAAGTGTGGAATATATTATAGAAACATAGAAAACAGGATTCACTAAAGTGTGGAATATATTATAGAAACATAGAAAACAGGATTCAAGTGTGGAATATATTATAGAAACATAGAACAGGATTCAAATGTGGAATATATTATAGAAACATAGAAAACAGGATTCATGTGTGGACTATATTATAGAAACATAGAACAGGATTCAAATGTGGAATATATTATAGAAACATAGAAAACAGGATTCACTAAAGTGTGGAACATATTATAGAAA
This sequence comes from Archivesica marissinica, assembly GCA_014843695.1. NCBI lineage: Eukaryota > Metazoa > Mollusca > Bivalvia > Venerida > Vesicomyidae > Archivesica > Archivesica marissinica. Next base: position 4,732,819 of record CM026400.1, read on the forward strand.
CATAGAAAACAGGATTCACTGAAGTGTGGAATATATTATAGAAACATAGAACAGGATTCAAATGTGGAATATATTATAGAAACATAGAAAACAGGATTCATGTGTGGACTATATTATAGAAACATAGAAAACAGGATTCACTAAAGTGTGGAATATATTATAGAAACATAGAAAACAGGATTCAAGTGTGGAATATATTATAGAAACATAGAAAACAGGATTCAAGTCTGGAACATATTATAGAAACATAGAAAACAGGATTCAAGTGTGGAATATATTATAGAAACATAGAAAACAGGATTCAAGTGTGGAATATATTATAGAAACAGAAAACAGGATTCACTAAAGTGTGGAATATATTATAGAAACATAGAAAACAGGATTCACTGAAGTGTGGAATATATTATAGAAACATAGAAAACAGGATTCAAGTGTGGAATATGTTATGTTATGTTATATTTCGGGTTTTACGCCTGCATCAGCACCATTTTGGGCTATATCGCCGGCGGGCAGTTTACTTAACAACACCTTTCCTGGGCAGGCTCCAGCGGTTAACCAGTACTTGGGTGCACCAACCTCCGTAAGAAACTGCCAACTTTTTCATATAAATGAGACACGGCCTGAGCGGGGCTCGAACCCATGACCATCAGTGATGATAGGTTACAGTGGTATACAAGTCAGCGACCTTAACCACTCGACCACGGAGGCGGACTTTGTGGAATATATTATAGAAACATAGAAAACAGGATTCAAGTGTGGAATATATTATAGAAATATAGAAAACAGGATTCAAGTGTGGAACATATTATAGAAACATAGAAAACAGGATTCACTAAAGTCTGGAACATATTATAGAAACATAGAAAACAGGATTCAAGTGTGGAATATATTATAGAAACATAGAAAACAGGATTCAAGTGTGGAATATATTATAGAAACATAGAAAACAGGATTCAAGTCTGGAACATATTATAGAAACATAGAAAACAGGATTCAAGTGTGGAATATATTATAGAAACATAGAAAACAGGATT
>CM026400.1:4734852-4837458 GCA_014843695.1 Archivesica marissinica
ACCTCCATCAGGGAGAGCACACAACATACGATCTTTCTTACCTCCATCAGGGAGAGCACACAACATACGATCTTTCTTACCTCCATCAGGGAGAGCACACAACATACGATCTTTCTTACCTCCATCAGGGAGAGCACACAACATACGATCTTTCTTACCTCCATCAGGGAGAGCACACAACATACGATCTTTCTTACCTCCATCAGGGAGAGGTTGCAGTAGATGGTATATGATTTTTATTTTCTTACATCCATAGTGTTTCCCTAAGCAGGAATAGGAGGGCGACGACCTGCACTGCCCCTGTTTGGGGCCGCCTTTGTGCTCGAATTTCCGAAAATGCCCGCCCGAATAGGAGGGCGAGCCTCAATTTTCAATAAAACTTGATAATAATTATTGCAATATTGCCTGAAATCCCTCTACAATCCCATGTGTTATGCATATTGAAGAGGCAATACAATATGCTTAAACCAAGTTGACAGGCTTATGCCCCAATTTCTGTTTGAGCCAGAATTGTAAAAACAAATGTAGGGGATTATCGGCATGCAGACTTAAATATATAACGTTCTCTCACGCTTTTAGTTTTACAGGGTACTGAACATATCACAGCATATGGATTGTCCCATTGTACAAGATGGAAATTAAGCCAACGGATGTCAATTATCGCCGCCATTATATTTGATATGCAAGTTTCTATTATGCACATATCCTATTCTTTCATACCTCTATCAGGGAGAGCACACAGCATGCAGTATATAAATCTTTCTTACCTTCATCGGGGAGAGCTTGCAGCAGACAGTATATAAATCTTTCTTACCTTCATCGGGGAGAACTTGCAGCAGACAGTATATAAAACATTCTTACCTACATCGGGGAGAACTTGCAGCAGACAGTATATAAATCTTTCTTACCTACATCGGGGAGAACTTGCAGCAGACAGTATATAAATCTTTCTTACCTTCATCGGGGAGAACTTGCAGCAGACAGTATATAAAACATTATTACCTACATCTGGGAGAGCTTGCAGCAGACAGTATATAAAACATTCTTACCTACATCGGGGAGAACTTGCAGCAGACAGTATATAAATCTTTCTTACCTTCATCGGGGAGAGCTTTCAGCAGACAGTATATAAATCTTTCTTACCTTCATCGGGGAGAACTTGCAGCAGACAGTATATAAAACATTCTTACCTACATCGGGGAGAACTTGCAGCAGACAGTATATAAATCTTTCTTACCTACATCGGGGAGAACTTGCAGCAGACAGTATATAAATCTTTCTTACCTTCATCGGGGAGAACTTGCAGCAGACAGTATATAAAACATTATTACCTACATCTGGGAGAGCTTGCAGCAGACAGTATATAAAACATTCTTACCTACATCTGGGAGAGCTTACATCAGACAGTATATAAAACATTATTACCTACATCTGGGAGAGCTTGCAGCAGACAGTATATAAAACATTCTTACCTCCATCGGGGAGAGCTTTCAGCAGACGAAATAGGAATATTTTTATTACCTCCATCGGGCAGAAATTGCAGCAGGCAGTAATCTTTCTCTTTGCCCTTGATGTCGTACTTGTCAAGGATTCTGCGTATCACCGTGTTAGTATGGTCTGTATTATGTAACTGAAATAAACATCACAAATACAATGGCTGAACAAAAACTACGCACATTTGTACTTTACGTGATGACATATATAACAACACGTCTTACACCAGTGTAAACATTAGTTTTGTTGACGAATAGAAACTATTACACTAGTATAAACTGCAATTTTGTGACGTAGTACAAACAAGTATTACACAAGTGTAAACTTCAATCTTCTCAATTATATCACCAACAAGTCTTACATCAGTGTAAACTTCAATCTTCTCACTTATATCACCAACAAGTCATACACCAGTGTAAACTTCAATCTTCTCAATTATGGCACCAACAAGTATTACACCAGTGTAAACTTCAATCTTCTCACTTATGGCACCATCAAGTCTTACATCAGTGTAAACCTCAGTCTTCTCACTTATGGCACCAACAAGTCGTACACCAGTGTAAACTTCAATATTCTCAATTATATCACCAACAAGTCTTACACCATTGTAAACTTCAATCTTCTCACTTATATCACCAACAAGTCTTACATCAGTGTAAAATTCAACCTTCTCAATTATATCACCAACAAGTATTACACCAGTGTAAACTTCAATCTTCTCACTTATATCACCATCAAGTATTACACCAGTGTAAATCTCAGTCCTCTCAATTATATTACCATCAAGTCTTACACCAGTGTAAACTTCAATCTTCTCACTTATATCACCAACAAGTCTTACATCAGTGTAAACTTCAATCTTCTCAATTATATCACCAACAAGTCATACACCAGTGTAAACTTCAATCTTCTCAATTATGGCACCAACAAGTCTTACACCAGTGTAAACTTCAATCTTCTCAATTATATCACCAACAAGTCATACACCAATGTAAACTTCAATCTTCTCAATTATATCACCAACAAGTCTTACATCAGTGTAAACTTCAACCTTCTCACTTATGGCACCATCAAGTCTTACACCAGTGCAAACTTCAATCTTCTCAATTATATCACCATCAAGTATTACACCATTGTAAACTTCAATCTTCTCACTTATATCACCAACAAGTCTTACACCAGTGCAAACTTCAATCTTCTCAATTATATCACCATCAAGTATTACACCATTGTAAACTTCAATCTTCTCACTTATATCACCAACAAGTCTTACATCAGTGTAAACTTCAACCTTCTCACTTATATCACCAACAAGTATTACACCAGTGCAAACTTCAATCTTCTCAATTATGGCACCAACAAGTTTTACACCAGTGTAAACCTCAGTCTTCTAACATAATGTTCGTATAGCGCCATCAAGCCGTACACCAGTGTATTAGAGGTGTAGACAATAGAGATAACAATCCACATCTCGTGTCTTACCATGATACTTTTATACACATGAGATTTTGGAGTAGCACCAGATTCCAGGGAAACTTTGATGACGCAGGCGTCGGATGACTTGAATGGTGTGGAGTTGTCGCTGTCGTATGACTGTAAGGAAGAGGTAGAGGAGGAGTGTGACATCTGAAAAATAGAAAACAGGATTCACTAAAGTGTGGAACATATTATAGAAACATAGAAAACAGGATTCAAGTGTGGAATATATTATAGAAATATAGAAAACAGGATTCACTAAAGTCTGGAACATATTATAGAAACATAGAAAACAGGATTCAAGTGTGGAATATATTATAGAAACATAGAAAACAGGATTCACTAAAGTGTGGAATATATTATAGAAACATAGAAAACAGGATTCAAGTGTGGAATATATTATAGAAACATAGAAAACAGGATTCAAGTGTGGAATATATTATAGAAACATAGAAAACAGGATTCAAGTGGAATATATTATAGAAACATAGAAAACAGGATTCAAGTGTGGAATATATTATAGAAACATAGAAAACAGGATTCAAGTGTGGAATATATTATAGAAACATAGAAAACAGGATTCACTAAAGTGTGGACTATATTATAGAAACATAGAAAACAGGATTCAAGTGTGGAATATATTATAGAAACATAGAAAACAGGATTCAAGTGTGGACTATATTATAGAAACATAGAAAACAGGATTCAAGTGTGGACTATATTATAGAAACATAGAAAACAGGATTCACTAAAGTGTGGAACATATTATAGAAACAGAAAACAGGATTCAAGTGTGGAACATATCATAGAAACAGAAAACAGGATTCACTAAAGTGTGGAATATATTATAGAAACATAGAAAACAGGATTCAAGTGTGGAATATATTATAGAAACATAGAAAACAGGATTCACTATAGTGTGGAATATATTACAGAAACATAGAAAACAGGATTCAAGTGTGGAATATATTATAGAAACATAGAAAACAGGATTCAAGTGTGGAATATATTATAGAAACATAGAAAACAGGATTCACTGAAGTGTGGAATATATTATAGAAACATAGACAACAGGATTCACTAAAGTGTGGAATATATTACAGAAACATAGAACACAGGATTCAAGTGTGGAATATATTATAGAAACATAGAAAACAGGATTCACTATAGTGTGGAATATATTACAGAAACATAGAAAACAGGATTCAAGTGTGGAATATATTATAGAAACATAGAAAACAGGATTCAAGTGTGGAATATATTATAGAAACATAGAAAACAGGATTCACTGAAGTGTGGAATATATTATAGAAACATAGACAACAGGATTCACTAAAGTGTGGAATATATTACAGAAACATAGAACACAGGATTCAAGTGTGGAATATATTATAGAAACATAGAAAACAGGATTCACTATAGTGTGGAATATATTACAGAAACATAGAAAACAGGATTCAAGTGTGGAATATATTATAGAAACATAGAAAACAGGATTCAAGTGTGGAATATATTATAGAAACATAGAAAACAGGATTCAAGTGTGGAACATATTATAGAAACATAGAAAACAGGATTCAAGTGTGGAATATATTATAGAAACATAGAAAACAGGATTCAAGTGTGGAATATATTATAGAAACAGAAAACAGGATTCACAAAGTGTGGAATATATTATAGAAACATAGAAAACAGGATTCAAGTGTGGAATATATTATAGAAACATAGAAAACAGGATTCACTAAAGTGTGGAACATATTATAGAAACATAGAAAACAGGATTCAAGTCTGGAATATATTATAGAAACATAGAAAACAGGATTCAAGTGTGGAATATATTATAGAAACATAGAAAACAGGATTCACTAAAGTGTGGACTATATTATAGAAACATAGAAAACAGGATTCAAGTGTGGAATATATTATAGAAACAGAAAACAGGATTCACTAAAGTGTGGAATATATTACAGAAACATAGAACACAGGATTCAAGTGTGGAATATATTATAGAAACATAGAAAACAGGATTCACTATAGTGTGGAATATATTACAGAAACATAGAAAACAGGATTCAAGTGTGGAATATATTATAGAAACATAGAAAACAGGATTCAAGTGTGGATATATATGAACATAGAAAACAGGATTCAAGTGGAATATATTATAGAAACATAGAAAACAGGATTCAATAAAGTGTGAAATATATTATAGAAACATAGAAAACAGGATTCACTGAAGTGTGGAATATATTATAGAAACATAGAAAACAGGATTCACTGAAGTGTGGAATATATTATAGAAACATAGAACACAGGATTCAAGTGTGGAATATATTATAGAAACATAGAAAACAGGATTCACTAAAGTCTGGAACATATTATAGAAACATAGAAAACAGGATTCAAGTGTGGAATATATTATAGAAACATAGAAAACAGGATTCACTAAAGTGTGGAATATATTATAGAAACATAGAAAACAGGATTCAAGTGTGGAATATATTATAGAAACATAGAACAGGATTCAAATGTGGAATATATTATAGAAACATAGAAAACAGGATTCATGTGTGGACTATATTATAGAAACATAGAACAGGATTCAAATGTGGAATATATTATAGAAACATAGAAAACAGGATTCACTAAAGTGTGGAACATATTATAGAAACATAGAAAACAGGATTCACTGAAGTGTGGAATATATTATAGAAACATAGAACAGGATTCAAATGTGGAATATATTATAGAAACATAGAAAACAGGATTCATGTGTGGACTATATTATAGAAACATAGAAAACAGGATTCACTAAAGTGTGGAATATATTATAGAAACATAGAAAACAGGATTCAAGTGTGGAATATATTATAGAAACATAGAAAACAGGATTCAAGTCTGGAACATATTATAGAAACATAGAAAACAGGATTCAAGTGTGGAATATATTATAGAAACATAGAAAACAGGATTCAAGTGTGGAATATATTATAGAAACAGAAAACAGGATTCACTAAAGTGTGGAATATATTATAGAAACATAGAAAACAGGATTCACTGAAGTGTGGAATATATTATAGAAACATAGAAAACAGGATTCAAGTGTGGAATATGTTATGTTATGTTATATTTCGGGTTTTACGCCTGCATCAGCACCATTTTGGGCTATATCGCCGGCGGGCAGTTTACTTAACAACACCTTTCCTGGGCAGGCTCCAGCGGTTAACCAGTACTTGGGTGCACCAACCTCCGTAAGAAACTGCCAACTTTTTCATATAAATGAGACACGGCCTGAGCGGGGCTCGAACCCGTGACCATCAGTGATGATAGGTTACAGTGGTATACAAGTCAGCGACCTTAACCACTCGACCACGGAGGCGGACTTTGTGGAATATATTATAGAAACATAGAAAACAGGATTCAAGTGTGGAATATATTATAGAAATATAGAAAACAGGATTCAAGTGTGGAACATATTATAGAAACATAGAAAACAGGATTCACTAAAGTCTGGAACATATTATAGAAACATAGAAAACAGGATTCAAGTGTGGAATATATTATAGAAACATAGAAAACAGGATTCAAGTGTGGAATATATTATAGAAACATAGAAAACAGGATTCAAGTCTGGAACATATTATAGAAACATAGAAAACAGGATTCAAGTGTGGAATATATTATAGAAACATAGAAAACAGGATTCACTAAAGTGTGGAATATATTATAGAAACATAGAAAACAGGATTCAAGTGTGGAATATATTATAGAAACATAGAAAACAGGATTCAATATAAAGTGTGGAATATATTATAGAAACATAGAAAACAGGATTCAAGTGTGGAATATATTATAGAAACATAGAAAACAGGATTCAAGTCTGGAACATATTATAGAAACATAGAAAACAGGATTCACTAAAGTGTGGAACATATTATAGAAACATAGAAAACAGGATTCAAGTGTGGAATATATTATAGAAACATAGAAAACAGGATTCACTAAAGTGTGGAACATATTATAGAAACAGAAAACAGGATTCAAGTGTGGAATATATTATAGAAACATAGAAAACAGGATTCAAGTGTGGAATATATTATAGAAACATAGAAAACAGGATTCAAGTGTGGAATATATTATAGAAACATAGAAAACAGGATTCACTAAAGTGTGGAATATATTATAGAAACATAGAACACAGGATTCACTAAAGTGTGGAATATATTATAGAAACATAGAAAACAGGATTCACTGAAGTGTGGAATATATTATAGAAACATAGAAAACAGGATTCAAGTGTGGAATATATTATAGAAACATAGAAAACAGGATTCAAGTGTGGAATATATTATAGAAACATAGAAAACAGGATTCACTAAAGTGTGGACTATATTATAGAACCATAGAAAACAGGATTCAAGTGTGGAATATATTATAGAAACATAGAAAACAGGATTCACTAAAGTGTGGAACATATTATAGAAACAGAAAACAGGATTCAAGTGTGGAATATATTATAGAAACATAGAAAACAGGATTCAAGTGTGGAATATATTATAGAAACATAGAAAACAGGATTCAAGTGTGGAATATATTATAGAAACATAGAAAACAGGATCACTAAAGTGTGGAATATATTATAGAAACCATAGAAAACAGGATTCAAGTGTGGAATATATTATAGAAACATAGAAAACAGGATTCACTAAAGTGTGGAACATATTATAGAAACAAGAAACAGGATTCAAGTGTGGAATATATTATAGAAACATAGAAAACAGGATTCCAGTGTGGAATATATTATAGAAACATAGAAAACAGGATTCAAGTGTGGAATATATTATAGAAACATAGAAAACAGGATTCAAGTGTGGAATATATTATAGAAACATAGAAAACAGGATTCAAGTGTGGAATATATTATAGAAACATAGAAAACAGGATTCAGTGTGGAATATATTATAGAAACATAGAAAACAGGATTCAAGTGTGGAATATATTATAGAAACATAGAAAACAGGATTCAAGTGTGGAATATATTATAGAAACATAGAAAACAGGATTCAAGTGTGGAATATATTATAGAAACATAGAAAACAGGATTCAAGTGTGGAATATATTATAGAAACATAGAAAACAGGATTCAAGTGTGGAATATATTATAGAAACATAGCAAACAGGATTCAAGTGTGGAATATATTATAGAAACATAGAAAACAGGATTCAAGTGTGGAATATATTATAGAAACATAGCAAACAGGATTCAAGTGTGGAATATATTATAGAAACATAGAAAACAGGATTCACTAAAGTGTGGAATATATTATAGAAACATAGAAAACAGGATTCAAGTGTGGAATATATTATAGAAACATAGAAAACAGGATTCAAGTGTGGAATATATTATAGAAACATAGAAAACAGGATTCAAGTGTGGAATATATTATAGAAACATAGAAAACAGGATTCAAGTGTGGAATATATTATAGAAACATAGAAAACAGGATTCAAGTGTGGAACATATTATAGAAACATAGAAAACAGGATTCACTAAAGTGTGGAATATATTATAGAAACATAGAAAACAGGATTCAAGTGTGGAATATATTATAGAAACATAGAAAACAGGATTCAAGTGTGGAATATATTATAGAAACATAGAAAACAGGATTCAAGTGTGGAATATATTATAGAAACATAGAAAACAGGATTCAAGTGTGGAATATATTATAGAAACATAGAAAACAGGATTCAAGTGTGGAATATATTATAGAAACATAGAAAACAGGATTCAAGTGTGGAATATATTATAGAAACATAGAAAACAGGATTCAAGTGTGGAATATATTATAGAAACATAGAAAACAGGATTCAAGTGTGGAATATATTATAGAAACATAGAAAACAGGATTCAAGTGTGGAATATATTATAGAAACATAGAAAACAGGATTCAAGTGTGGAATATATTATAGAAACATAGAAAACAGGATTCAAGTGTGGAATATATTATAGAAACATAGAAAACAGGATTCAAGTGTGGAATATATTATAGAAACATAGAAAACAGGATTCAAGTGTGGAATATATTATAGAAACATAGAAAACAGGATTCAAGTGTGGAATATATTATAGAAACATAGAAAACAGGATTCAAGTGTGGAATATATTATAGAAACATAGAAAACAGGATTCAAGTGTGGAATATATTATAGAAACATAGAAAACAGGATTCAAGTGTGGAATATATTATAGAAACATAGAAAACAGGATTCAAGTGTGGAATATATTATAGAAACATAGAAAACAGGATTCAAGTGTGGAATATATTATAGAAACATAGAAAACAGGATTCACTAAAGTGTGGAATATATTATAGAAACATAGAAAACAGGATTCAAGTGTGGAATATATTATAGAAACATAGAAAACAGGATTCACTAAAGTGTGGAATATATTATAGAAACATAGAAAACAGGATTCAAGTGTGGAATATATTATAGAAACATAGAAAACAGGATTCAAGTGTGGAATATATTATAGAAACATAGAAAACAGGATTCAAGTGTGGAATATATTATAGAAACATAGAAAACAGGATTCATGTGGAATATATTATAGAAACATAGAAACAGGATTCAAGTGTGGAATATATTATAGAAACAAGCAAACAGATTCAAGTGTGGACTATTATAGAAACATAGAAAACAGGATTCACTAAAGTGTGGAATATATTATAGAAACATAGAAAACAGGATTCAAGTGTGGAATATATTATAGAAACATAGCAAACAGGATTCAAGTGTGGAATATATTACAGAAACATAGCAAACAGGATTCAAGTGTGGAATATATCATAGAAACATAGAAAACAGGATTCAAGTGTGGAATATATTATAGAAACATAGAACACAGTATTCAAGTGTGGAACATATTATAGAAACATAGAAAACAGGATTCAAGTCTGGAATATATTATAGAAACATAGAAAACAGGATTCAAGTCTGGAATATATTATAGAAACATAGCAAATAGGATTCAAGTGTGGAATATATTATAGAAACATAGAAAACAGGATTCTAGTGTGGAATATATTATAGAAACATAGAAAACAGGATTCAAGTGTGGAATATATTATAGAAACATAGCTAACAGGATTCAAGTGTGGAATATATTATAGAAACATAGAAAACAGGATTCAAGTCTGGAACATATTATAGAAACATAGAAAACAGGATTCAAGTGTGGAATATATTATAGAAACATAGAAAACAGGATTCAAGTGTGGAATATATTATAGAAACATAGCAAACAAGATTCAAGTGTGGAATATATTATAGAAACATAGCAAACAGGATTCAAGTGTGGAATATATTATAGAAACATAGCAAACAAGATTCAAGTGTGGAATATATTATAGAAACATAGCAAACAGGATTCAAGTGTGGAATATATTATAGAAACATAGAAAACAGAATTCAAGTGTGGAATATATTATAGAACACAGGATTCAAGTGTGGAACATATTATAGAAACATAGCAAACAGGATTCAAGTGTGGAATATATTATAGAAACATAGAAAACAGGATTCACTATAGTGTGGAACATATTATAGAAACATAGAAAACAGGATTCAAGTGTGGAATATATTACAGAAACATAGAAAACAGGATTCAAGTGTGGAACATATTATAGAAACATAGAAAACAGGATTCACTAAAGTGTGGAACAATTATTGAACAGAAAATATTTTTCAGTATGTGATGCATGCACATGCCATAGCCGAAGAAGTTACAGACCAGACTGAACATATTGACTCGGACAGACAAACGGACAGTGCGAAAATGGGTTATTACATTACAACTTACGCCGGGGTTGGGTGACACAGGTGAATCCAGGTTAGGGCTGCTAGCCACACTAGCTTTGTCATCGAAGTTCAAGCCGCCGCACATAAACAGAGAAAATCTGTTTGGATCAGTTTTGCTAGGTCGCTGATTCATACTGAAGAGAGTACAAACAAAGAATGGGCATTTATTTACAGGGCTCATTCTACAGATATTTGGGCAAAATAGTCGCCCTCGGGACTCTGACTTCGCCCCTGGGGGCTCCAATCATTTTAGTGATGGCAACGAATATTCGCTCGGACATCCGAATACTATTCCAGTATTCGAATATTCAGAAAAAATATTATCTTTTCAAAAATGAAATAAATTGTCATAAATCAGAAATGTTGTTTTCTTTTGAATCCACCATAAAACATTACAATACAAAATAAATCGCCCCAGGAAGTGTGAATAAACCATGTTGTGGTCGCATCCATGGCAGGCGTTAATTGACATTTTGCCATGTAATCAGATAATTACAGTAGGTGCTAAGGTAGTTTGAGCTTTATGATTATGATGTCTCATAAATTCCTTTGAAATATTACAGACACTTTGCAGCAACATCCACCCCATGTATATTCATTATTTTAATAACTGCTCAATATGACCAAAAATGACTATTTAAAGTACGATTTTTATGATATTGTGCAATCCAGAGATCGCACGTTCGATCCTCCGTCTGACCCTAATAAAATTAACAGTCTTTCAGATGGGACATTAAACCGAGGTCTCGTGTCGGTGCTTTACACCATGCACGTAAAAGAACCAGAGGAGACTCTGGAATGGGTCTCTGTCTGTATCATTGCACTATCCTCCAAAATCTAAAATGACTAATCTCGGAGGCGTCGCTCATATAGGCAACCGGTAGCGACGATAAATAAACGTAAAACACACAAATATTGTGCTAAAAAATGCTGCCCGCTCAGTCGCGCGTTTTGGAAAGACTTCAATCGCTCTGAGAGGTGTAATCTATGCAAATTGGATTTAACATATTCAGGTACAACATTAAATCTGAATAATCATTTGAAAAACAAACACCCTTCAACGGAAAGCAGTTCAAGTGACATCTGCTTCATTTGTGAAAACGCCCATGAATGTACAGTGGCCGATAACAACAACTGAATGAGTGGTTACTAGAACTTGTGGCCCGACCCGTTTGCCTTTCTTGAAATTGTCATGTCTAGTATTATACGTATGTAAAATGAATCGTGAAATAAAATATGATTAAACTAAATGAGTCATCGTCATATTTGCATAGTCTTACAGGAAGAAGATGACTAAGCTTTAAACAGAAAGTAGGTTAATTTGGCAATTTTTATAAAAGTTTGAGTTTTTGATAAAATTATATAGAATATTCGAATACCTTCCCGACCGAATATTCGAATAGCAAATTCGATATTAGTTGCCGTCCCTATTTTTTTTGCAATTTTTATACAAAAGTTAGTCATGTAACATAGATACACTGGCCCATTATAAAGGACTCCTTCTATTCAAATATTGTATTTAATGGTCATACTGTGCATTTTAACCATATTTTCTTAAATTAACGCCATTTAAGGACACGATCACAAGCTTTCTCACTTCTCCCAAAAGTTCTAACCTAGAATGAGTCCTGTGCAAATTGAATAATTAACTATTGCTGTACCGATTTACAGTCACACCTCGCTATGACGACAAAAGAGTCTTTGTTCACCGATTTACAGTCACACCTCGCTATGACGACCAAAGGGTCTTCTTTGTTCACCGATTTACAGTCACACCTCGCTATGACGACAAAAGAGTCTTTGTTCACCGATTTACAGTCACACCTCGCTATGACGACCAAACAGTTTTTGTTCACCGATTTACAGTCACACCTTTATTTTAGAGCACTTTCTCGACTTATGGCCAAGTATATGCAGTATTTATATAAAATTTCTAGTTATATTAATTTATACCGGTATAAGTTCCCATTAATTAATAATAAATCTGAATTAAAAACCACCTGTCCAAAATAGGGTAACACTGATGCAGCTACAATATATTTAAAGATTTAAATATATTACCCGACAGCAATTTTCTTCTTAAGTTTGGATCCTCCATCAACGGTATGTTCTATGGTACACGAGAGATCATAACTGAAGTAAGCAGAAAATTCATCCAGTTTCAATAATTGGAGCTCAGCAGCCATAAATTATATATATTTAAAGCAGCATTACATCGTAATAAAGGATGTTTTGGGTAAAATGTAAATACTAATGTGTGTGTGTTTACAAAATCGAAATAGTCACTCAGAAACGATCAAATTCCAATAAATTTAAACCGTCGTATACGCGAATTTGTTTATTAACACACGAAATGTAAACACGCACAGAGCGCATGCGTGAAACAACAGAGGATGTAAAAATCAACGTATATATGTTGAAAATGAAAGACTATCTATCATCCTCTAATGTCGAACCCCTCGCGGGGATGTAGACATGTCCCTAAAAGACTTAGCTAACAGAGGTATGAATCAACATATCAAGTAATTTAATGAAAAAAGACAACGTGGGACAAATGGGGACGATGCATTCCGAATGTAAACAAGTGTGGACGATGCGTTTCGGTTACAAACAAGTGCGTGACCGATCGACTCGGAAAGTCCTACTCGCAAAAAACACTGTTTACCAAATGAACATAAGCATACAAAGTATAATGTTAGAATGTGTAGCAGCATTGCTACCCATACGTAAACATTGAATTTTTCAAATATCTTTTATTTCATACGTTGTAATGTTACTTTAAGGAGAGGACAATCATAAGCTTTCTGTCCAATTACTTATATCAGTTGTTGTAAATAATCATGTATTGACAGAAAATAAATATGTTTAAACTAAATTATATATATATGTTATATATCGGGTTTTACGCCTGCATCAGCACCATTTCGGGCTATATCGCCGGCGGGCAGTTTACTTAACAACACCTTTCCTGGGCAGGCTCCAGCGGTTAACCAGTACTTGGGTGCACCAACCTCCGTAAGAAACTGCCAACTTTTTCATATAAATGAGACACGGCCTGAGCGGGGCTCGAACCCGTGACCATCAGTGATGATAGGTTACAGTGGTATACAAGTCAGCGACCGTAACCCCTCGACCACGGAGGCGGACACAGCCATAAATTAATTGCTAGATTTGTTATCTAAATTTTGCTCAAACTCGATGATACTTTATTGCTATGAAATATTACGGTAATTGTTCGACTTTGTTATCTGTATGTTTACTCACTGACTGCACGTGGGCTGGGTTGAGAATCTAGCAAATAATCCATAATTGCCTAACTTTAACCCTTTAGCTGCTGAGTTAATAAAATCACATTTGCAAACAACATAGATCCAAATCAGCCGCGGCATAACGCGAGATGGCAGTGAAATAAAATCAATATATACGGTATACCGCTTTATGGTTTAAAACACACCTTTCATTTTCATCATATACTCGAACCGCATCAAACCACACCCAGAACTGCGAATCCTCTCGAAACATGTAGATCTGGGACGCTGACTGCAACAACTTGATCTGAGCTAGGACTTCGAATTCTTTCCGACGTTTCTCAAAGTTGATGAAGCCGTCTGTAGTGTCCGGTATAGCTGTGTCGATCATTGTCAGATCTGTCAGGAACGTGCCTAGGTACGGAACTGTCCCCTGTACAACTCCCTAAACAAATATGTTGTCAGGTATTACAGCAAACTAAAATAGTTCAGTTCATACAAATTTATTTTAGTTCGATTGCGAAACAATTTGTGTGTTTTACGTTTATTTATCGTCGCTACCAGTTGCCCATATGAGCGACGCCTCCCGAAAAGATTAGTCATTTTAGATTTTTGGAGGATAGTGCAATGATACAGACAGAGACCCATTCCAGAGTCTCCTCTGGTTCTTTTACGTGCACGGTGTAAAGCACCGACACGAGACCTCGGTTAACGTCCCATCTGAAAGACTGTTAATTTTATTAGGGTCAGACGGGGAATCGAACCTGCGATCCCTGGATTACCAGTCCAGCGTGTCACGACTGAACTACAGATCCGTCACAGATTGCGAAACACGTTCTTACAACTTATATTAATCACTCTCGAGACCTCATTCGTGATGTAATCCATCGCCACGAGGGAGAGAGAAACGGCAATGTGGAATTTAAGGCTACAGCTGGGAGCAAACTCTGGGCCTCTCGCACCTGATGCGAACGCTCTACCACTATGCTATCACGACTTCCACGCTAAAATACAGCTCAGATTCAATGCAGGAGTACCACACAGGGTGACTAAAACCCGGAGTACCACACAGGGTGACTAAAACCCGGAGTATCACACAGGGTGACTAAAATCTGGAGTACCACACAGGGTGCTATAACCCGTAGTACTACACAGGGTGACTAAAACCTTGAGTACCACACAGGGTGCCTAAAATCTGGTGTACCACACAGGGTGCCTAAAATCTGGTGTACCACACATGCTACCTAAAACTTGGGAGTACCACACAGCCTCACTAAAACCTGGAGTACCACACAGGGTGCTAAAACCCGTAGTACCACACATGGTGTCTAAAATCTGGCGCACCACACAGGGTGACTAAAACATGGAGTACCACACATGGTGACCAAAATCAAAAGTACCACACAGGGCGACTATAACCTGGAGTACCACACAGGGCGACTATAACCTGGAGTACCACACAGGGTGACTATAACCTGGAGTACCACACAGGGCGACTATAACCTGGAGTACCACACAGGGCGACTATAACCTGGAGTACCACACAGGGTGACTATAACCTGGAGTACCACACAGGGCGACTATAACCTGGAGTACCACACAGGGTGACTATAACCTGGAGTACCACACAGGGCGACTATAACCTGGAGTACCACACAGGGTGCCTAAAATCTGGTGTACCACACAGGGTGCCTAAAATCTGGTGTACCACACATGCTACCTAAAACTTGGGAGTACCACACAGCCTCACTAAAACCTGGAGTACCACACAGGGTGCTAAAACCCGTAGTACCACACAGGGCGACTATAACCTGGAGTACCACACAGGGTGACTAAAACATGGAGTACCACACAGGGTGACTATAACCTGGAGTACCACACAGGGTGCTAAAACCTGTAGTACCACACAGGGTGACTATAACCTGGAGTACCACACAGGGTGCTAAAACCCGTAGTACCACACAGGGTGACTACAACCTGGAGTACCACACAGGGTGCTAAAACCCGTAGTACCACACAGGGTGACTATAGCCCATAGTACCACACATGGCGACTAAAATCCGGAGTACCACACATGGCGACTAAAATCCGGAGTACCACACAGGGTGACTAAAACCCGGAGTACCACACAGGGTGACTAAAATGTGGCATACAACACAGGGTGACTAAAATGTGGCATACAACACAGGGTGCCTAAAATGTGGCATACAACACAGGGTGCCTAAAATGTGGCATACAACACAGGGTGCCTAAAATGTGGCATACAACACAGGGTGCCTAAAATGTGGCATACAACACAGGGTGCCTAAAATGTGGCATACAACACAGGGTGCCTAAAATGTGGCATACAACACAGGGTGCCTAAAATGTGGCAACACAGGGTGCCTAAAATGTGGCATACAACACAGGGTGCCTAAAATGTGGCATACAACACAGGGTGCCTAAAATCCGGAGTAACACATAGGATAACTACATATGCATACACAAACCCACATGTGTACAAATTAAATTTATAAACTTTTCAGTGCCCATACTAGGCAAATACAACTTCATACTCATACTGGCCAAATACAACTTCATACTCATACTGGCCAAATACAACTTCATACTCATACTGGCCAAATACATCTTCATACTCATACTGGCCAAATACAACTTCATACTCATACTGGCCAAATACAACTTCATACTCATACTGGCCAAATACAACTTCATACTCATACTGGCCAAATACAACTTCATACTCATACTGGCCAAATACAACTTCATACTCATACTGGCCAAATACAACTTCATACTCATACTGGCCAAATACAACTTACATTATCTATCCACGACTGGCGCTTCATTCTGTTTCTTCTCTGTAGAGTTTTATTCGTGGAGTCTACGTCTGGAAACTTAGCAGTTGCTTCCTGCAGGAAACAAGAAAATCCATTCAAAACACTGTTACACGGTATATTACCTTCACGACAACATTAGACTGGTTTACAGTATATTACCTTTACGACAACATTAGACTGGTTTACAGTATATTACCTTCATGACAACATTAGACTGGTTTACAGTATATTACCTTCAAGACAACATTAGACTGGTTTACAGTATATTACCTTCATGACAACATTAGACTGGTTTACAGTATATTACCTTCACGACAACATTAGACTGGTTTACAGTATATTACCTTCACGACAACATTAGACTGCCTTTACGACAACATTAGACTGGTTTACAGTATATTACCTTCACGACAACATTAGACTGGTTTACAGTATATTACCTTCATGACAACATTAGACTGCCTTTACGACAACATTAGACTGGTCTACAGTATATTACCTTCACGACAACATTAGACTGGTTTACAGTATATTACCTTCATGACAACATTAGACTGCCTTTACGACAACATTAGACTGGTCTACAGTATATTACCTTCACGACAACATTAGACTGGTTTACAGTATATTACCTTCATGACAACATTAGACTGCCTTTACGACAACATTAGACTGGTCTACAGTATATTACCTTCACGACAACATTAGACTGGTTTACAGTATATTACCTTCATGACAACATTAGACTGCCTTTACGACAACATTAGACTGGTCTACAGTATATTACCTTCACGACAACATTAGACTGGTTTACAGTATATTACCTTCATGACAACATTAGACTGCCTTTACGACAACATTAGACTGGTCTACAGTATATTACCTTCACGACAACATTAGACTGGTTTACAGTATATTACCTTCATGACAACATTAGACTGCCTTTACGACAACATTAGACTGGTCTACAGTATATTACCTTCACGACAACATTAGACTGGTTTACAGTATATTACCTTCATGACAACATTAGACTGGTTTACAGTATATTACCTTCATGACAACATTAGACTGCCTTTACGACAACATTAGACTGGTCTACAGTATATTACCGTTACGACAACATTAGACTGGTCTACAGTATATTACCTTCATGACAACATTAGACTGGTCTACAGTATATTACCTTCATGACAACATTAGACTGGTTTACAGTATATTACCTTCATGACAACATTAGACTGCCTTTACGACAACATTAGACTGGTCTACAGTATATTACCTTCATGACAACATTAGACTGCCTTACGACAACATTAGACTGGTCTACAGTATATTACCTTCATGACAACATTAGACTGCCTTTACACAACATTAACTGGTCTACAGTATATTACCTTCACGACAACATTAGACTGGTCTACAGTATATTACCTTCATGACAACATTAGACTGGTTTACAGTATATTTACCTTCATGAGAAGATTTCTAGAAGCAAGTTGATTGTTGTCATTGGAGAAAATTCCTGAGAGTTCTTCAAACACAGCCAAACTTTCCCTACAAACACAAATATCTCCTTTAATTTTCCAATTAACATAAGACCTGATGAGCTTTTATAACCGACTATATCAACATATGTATACAAATAACAAGGGTTAAAAGAATTATGAGAAAATAAAAATCATGAATTAAATTAAACACACTATGATAAAAACATGTTTATTTAGTCTAAAAGTAAAATAGTTATAAGATGAATTATAAAACAATACAACAACCATGCAGGCTACTACTGTGCTTTCAAAGTAAAGTAATAACGGTTGTACACAAACATTCAATACACTATTGCATTATAGGTAAGTCAGGTTGTTACTGTGCTTTCAAAGTAAAGTAATAACGGTTGTACACAAACATTCGATACACTATTGCATTATAGGTAAGTCAGGTTGTTACTGTGCTTTCAAAGTAAAGTAATAACGGTTGTACACAAACATTCGATACACTATTGCATTATAGGTAAGTCAGGTTGTTACTGTGCTTTCAAAGTAAAGTAATAACGGTTGTACACAAACATTCAATACAATATTGCATTATAGGTAAGTCAGGTTGTTACTGTGCTTTCAAAGTAAAGTAATAACGGTTGTACACAAACATTCAATACACTATTGCATTATAGGTAAGTCAGGTTGTTACTGTGCTTTCAAAGTAAAGTAATAACGGTTGTACACAAACATTCAATACACTATTGCATTATAGGTAAGTCAGGTTGTTACTGTGCTTTCAAAGTAAAGTAATAACGTTTGTACACAAACATTCGATACACTATTGCATTATAGGTAAGTCAGGTTGTTACTGTGCTTTCAAAGTAAAGTAATAACGGTTGTACACAAACATTCAATACACTATTGCATTATAGGTAAGTCAGGTTGTTACTGTGCTTTCAAAGTAAAGTAATAACGGTTGTAAACAAACATTCGATACACTATTGCATTATAGGTAAGTCAGGTTGTTACTGTGCTTTCAAAGTAAAGTAATAACGGTTGTACACAAACATTCGATACACTATTGCATTATAGGTAAGTCAGGTTGTTACTGTGCTTTCAAAGTAAAGTAATAACGTTTGTAAACAAACATTCGATACACTATTGCATTATAGGTAAGTCAGGTTGTTACTGTGCTTTCAAAGTAAAGTAATAACGGTTGTAAACAAACATTCGATACACTATTGCATTATAGGTAAGTCAGGTTGTTACTGTGCTTTCAAAGTAAAGTAATAACGTTTGTACACAAACATTCGATACACTATTGCATTATAGGTAAGTCAGGTTGTTACTGTGCTTTCAAAGTAAAGTAATAACGGTTGTACACAAACATTCGATACACTATTGCATTATAGGTAAGTCAGGTTGTTACTGTGCTTTCAAAGTAAAGTAATAACGGTTGTACACAAACATTCGATACACTATTGCATTATAGGTAAGTCAGGTTGTTACTGTGCTTTCCAAGTAAAGTAATAACGGTTGTAAACAAACATTCGATACACTATTGCATTATAGGTAAGTCAGGTATAACCTATTAAACAATAAATCACAGTACCTGTAAGCTATCGTACATTGCCTTACCTATACAGTAGTGTAATATTCCAACGGTATTATTACTTTACTTTGAAAGCACAGTAAGATGATTTATAAAATGAAAAATAAAAATGCAATTTAAACTGTAACTGAACTGAACTCCAGCCATACTGATCGCACATGGTGGGACCCACTGACTGGTACAGCATACTACACACCTACAGACAGACGGATCTGTAGTCCAGTGTTAACATGCTGGACTGGTAATCCAGGGATCGCAGGTTCGATCCCCCGTCTGACCATAATAAAATTAACAGTCTTTCAGATGGGACATTAAATCGAGGTCTCGTGTCGGTGCTTTACACATTGCACGTAAAAGAACAACAGAGACTCTGGAATGGGTCTGGTCTCTGTCTGTATCATTGCCCTATTGCGTTACACTGAGGCTGATCAGGATCTACGCTCTTTGTTATTTGGATAGTGGAGCTAAAACACTTGGCTGAATAGCAAACAACATAGATCATGATCAGACAACGCGGCGTTACACTGAGGCTGATCTGGCTCTATGCTCTTTGCTATTCGGATAGTGGAGCTAAAACACTTGGCTGAATAGCAAACAACATAGAAACATGATCAGACAACGGGGCGTTACACTGAGGCTGATCTGGATCTATGTTGCTTGCACATTCCATACACTTTATTCGGCATTTTAAGGGTTATGTCCGATAAATGTATTTCATTTTCTTTACAATTTTCCCCATCACAATCGTTTTCATCCCACATTTTGGAAAATGAGAAATGTGCAATTTTATATTTTTCCATTTAGGTCATAAATTAAAATTACGAGATGATAGAATAAAAAGTTTGTTAGTTTCTCAAAGGCCATCATGCAAAGTGATGTCACACAATAAAGCAATATGACGTCACGCAACAATGCAATGTGACATCATGCCATAGCTCAGTGATGTCACACTATAATAGCTCAGTGATGTCACACCATAATGCAATGTAACAATCACGCCATAATCCAGTGATGTCACACCAAAATGCAAAATTATGTCACACTATAATTCAAAATTATGTCACACCAAAATGCAAAATGATGTCACGCCAAAATGCAAAATGATGTCATGCCATAATACAAAATTATGTCACACCAAAATAAAAAATTATGTCACACCATAATGCAAATGATGCTGTGCCATAATATAGTGAAGTCATACAATATTGCATGAATGTATATGGGAAAACTAACAAACATGTTTGACAACCCAAATGAGATAAATCGAAAATAAGGTTACGAGGATAAAACTTCACAGAAATTTATATATTTATGGACTTACGAATGACGATAGAGGTACTACTGATAGGTGAAGAAATACAATCTACCATCCATTCCTAAATTATTGAAAGCACCGAGGCCCCAAAACCCACATTCTGGGGGCTTGAAGCCATCATAGAATAATTGGTATAGCCTTCAAATGTTGTATAAAATAAGTCGGGATTGCCATGAAATGCCAAAAATTTAATTAAGGGGATCAAGGTGATGGTGTCCTTAACCCTTTCAACACCACAAACCTCTAAATAGGCTTACAAAAAGTGTAGATCCAGATGAGCCGGCTCGTGACGAGCCGTCTCATCAGGATCTGCACTTTATTGTCAGTATTACTATTTTTAGACAAAATTACCCATTTTGATAAATGAACTGGTCCAAATGTAATTTTCTTATTCATTTATTGGTCTAAAAACATCATGCACCAGTCCATGTCAGTTACTTGGTGTTGAATGGGTTAAACTTAAATCCACATTGACTCTTTTTTCGCCCTCATGGTATTGGATTCCATCAGAAATGAGGTCTCGAGAGCGATTAATCTAATGTTGTACAGATATATTGAAAGCAACGATCTAATTTAATTATTATTATTATAATTTGGGTTTAACGCCTGCATCAGCACCATTTTGGGCTATATCGCTGGCGAGCAGTTTACCTAACAACACCTTTCCTGGGCAGGCTCCAGCGGTTAACCAGTACTTGGGTGCACCAACCTCGGTAAGAAACTGCCAACTTTTTCATATAAATGAGACACGGCCTGAGCGGGGCTCGAACCCGTGACCATCAGTGATGATAGGTTACAGTGGTATACAAGTCAGCGACCGTAACCACTCGACCACGGAGGCGGACATCTAATTTAATAGTTTTTGCGAGTACATATTTTCTGTAGCTGGATTGTGGCCAACTTTCTTACAGCATTATTGTGATCACTCTTGAAACATAATTTTCGATGGACTACAACGCCACGGTGAACAGAGATGAAGCAGTGTGGACATTGTCCATCAGGATACTACCGCCGTGGATCCAGGGGTCAGAATTTTTGGGAGAATTGAGAACGTGCGTAATCACGTCCTTAAATGTTGCTATTTAATAAATTTGAACAAAAAATGGTTATAATGCACAGTATGACCATTAAATACAACATTTGAATAGAAGGAGTGCTTTATAATGGGCCAATCTTATATATAATCTTACTGGACAACATTTTGTATGAAAATTGTAAAAAAAAACAATATTTTTAGGAGAGAAGTGGGGCCCCTAGAGGGTGAAGTCAGGGTCCCTAGGGAGACTATTTCGCCGACACCGCCCTCTAGAATGATCCCTGTGGATCTGGTAGGGCTCAATCTCACAACCACTTGGGTACGATGTGGATACTACATATATTGCACCGCAAGTCTCCACTCTAGTCTTAATTGGCTGTAGATAATCTGAGATATGGAAAAACCCGAGTATTTCGCTAAAGACCTGTATGCAATCTTACTTTGGCAGAGCTCCCCAGATTTTTCTCAGTCTGTATACCGAGTTGGCTTGCAGACCCGAAATTATGGCCTTTAACGACGAAAAATTCTTCAAATGCCGCATTTCCTGAAGAAAAAAAAAATATATATCATTTCACAAATTTATTTTAGCTCGATTGCGAAACAAGTTCTTGCAACGTATATTAATCCCTCTCGAGACCTCATTCCTGATGGAATCCATCACCACGAGGGAGAGAGAAGAGGCAATGTGGAATTTAAATGCTTTACTTAAGGGCACAATCGTAACGGCTCCAGCGGGGTTCGAACTCCGGACCTTTTGCACCTGAAGCGAACACGCATCCACTGCACTATCACGACTTCCACAAGTAGTGGGTGGGGTACTCTGTAGCATATTAGGTGAAGTAGTGGGTGGGGTACTCTGTAGCACATTAGGTGAAATAGTGGATGGTGTACTCCATAGCACAATAGGTGAAGTAGTGGGTGGGGTACTCTGTAGCACATTAGGTGTAGTAGTGGGTGGGGTACTCTGATTATAACTTAAATCAACATATTTCTACAAACTTAAATTCACATTCCTGTTCATACAGACTGTCACAATTCCTAAAAAGAATAGCTATCATACAATTGTATTCACTATAAAAGATACCCTAGTTTTGAAGTAATGAAATCAACCCTTTTAACATTCTTAAAGCGACACTACATCAGTGAAAACGCAAATGTCTGCAGAATGTAATTTCCTATTATATGGTATAATTTTTTCCCAAATATTTGCCTCAAAAACTGAGTATTTCAACAGACGTCGAATATGCGGGTTGTTGACATAACAAAATAATGTGAATAGGGTCGACATTCATGCGTAATACAACGCATTTATCCTGAATAACACGAGGTATGATACATATTTATCGTGATATCTCACATGTGTGCCAATGCATATTTATTTGTAGACTAATCTTAGTTAAATTATCTCTAAACGAAAGTACCGCGTGTTCAGTATTGACTCCAATGACAAACAAACGTCAATTCAGGAGCGTGGATGTCCGTTATATGCTTTATATGCTATATACTTTCACTTTTGAAAGTTTGTATACCACAAAAACACTGTTTATTGATTCAATGTTAGTGTTCGAATGTATTCAGAAGAATTTGTAGTAGCAATGCATTTATACGTGAACACATGCATTTGATTTCCTGTTTGGGATATAATGTCGCTTTAATGTACATGAAACATAGTTGAAATAGATGCAGACAACAGTTTGCTACCAGTCACATGGAAAGAGTGGTCACTTGGTGTGAACTGCCAGTTCAAACTCCTCCCAACGAAATTCACTATCTTACACCTGGCATTAGCGGCCATCTGGTGTCTGTGGCCAGCAGCCAGTATATTTAATCCCAAAAGCAATATTCCTACGGAATGTTTCATGCAAAATGTGTGTACATTCAATTAACGCAATTGTGTCAGCCGTTGTGCATCGACTTTGACATTTAGTAAAATACGGAAACTATTTTGGCAATTGGCCAGTTTAGTAAATACAATGTAGATTGCATATTTGTATTTCATTCATAGAATCATACCATATATTCCCGGCCAGAAGTCGATCCGTCTCTCTTCCAGAGAGTGATAAAAGTAATATACAGTCTACACTCGTTATGTCGAATTCCGCCGGACCGAACAAAATACTTCGACATAATCGAAGTTTGACTTAACGAAATTCAATATAAACGGAGCCAGTGACTGAAACGTGACTTTGATCCGACTTTGAGATAACCGGAGGATTCGACATAACTGACTTTGACATAGCGGATGTAGACTGTATATATTGACTTATCGTCGAGAAACAACCAAACAAATGTTTTTGTTTGTTTTTTAATCAATGTGAACTGTACTAATAAATTGTGAACATGTATTCTGGAAAGACAAACAAGTAATTCATTAAATGTATTATATTATTATTGGATAAATGCTACAAGTACATATCATACTTATAATATTTACTTGATGGAACTTTAATGTCAGTAGAAAATTATTTACATTATAAACCATAGCAAATGCTGATCCACAAACTTCATAAATTATTGTTATCTGTGCATTTTTTTATGATTTGTAATGGAAGAAAGTCAAACATATCTCAAATTGAGCCCAGTTTTAGTAAAAAAGGACAGGAAAAACCATTGCGATAGTGAATGTCGCATGTTCACAAAGCATCCTAGACTTACAGGAAGGATCCAGATAAACCCAGCTTTTCCAGCCATATTGGCCCCTCGACTTATGGTCGAGATCGACTTGTGGTCGAGGATATACGGTAATAGTTATTGTGCCCCAATCGATCCATGGCGTAATAATAACGTCTAAATAGCGTGGAGGCCGTAGGCATCGACGGTAACTTTAAACCCAATATAGTTCATACTCCAATGGAAACTATTAACTTGCGATTCATTCCTTAAATATTTACATCGCTACTCCATTTCCTTGCAATTCATTCCTTAAGTATTTACATCGCTACTCCATTTCCTTGCGATTCATTCCTTAAGTATTTACATCGCTACTCCATTTCCTTGCGATTCATTCCTTAAGTATTTACATCGCTATTCCATTTCCTTGCGATTCATTCCTTAAGTATTTACATCGCTATTCCATTTCCTTTGATTCATTCCTTAAGTATTTACATCGCTATTCCATTTCCTTTGATTCATTCCTTAAGTATTTACATCGCTACTCCATTTCCTTTGATTCATTCCTTAAGTATTTACATCGCTATTCCATTTCCTTCGATATATTTTACATTAATTATTCTTTTCAATGAGACAAAGAAAAATTAAAATGTATTTAGTATAAATTTGCGACTTATCGTGTGGCGGGGATCTGATAATTAGATCATCCTTGGAACAGCGTAGACTGTAAGACACGCCTTTTCTCGTGACGAAAGCTGCCTAACACCGCAAATGCGCATGCCCGTAACGTCGAGTGGGCATGTCAGCTGCATATCATTAGTTGGGTATCTTCATGGGAAAATGTATGCAATCACGGCACATACGCTCATCGAAGGAAATGCAATATACTAAACTGATTATTGCAACTCTTACAAACCTGAGCAATTTCTATCCACTTCTGTAGAATCTTCACTCTGTGGGAAGTTTTGAGATCTGTATGCTTCAGTATAGTTGCTATCACCCGAAGTGAGACCCGATTAAACTGTTCTATTGTTGCCAGCACACTGCCCGCCACAGTGCCACCCTTGCCTTGCTTCCGTGCTCTCCGCGCCCAAACGGCTCCCAAACACTGGTGTGGCACAACCCGCTTGAATAATTCCTGTTAAGAAATGCTTTCCAATGATTTACAGTGTTTCATGGTATCAACTTTTGACATAAAAGACAATTTGTTGCATCAGGTTCAGGGATCATTCTAGAGGGCGATGTGGGCGAAATTGTCGCCCTAGGGACCCTGACTTTGCCCTCTGGGGGCCCCACTTCTTCCTAAAAAAAAATATTATTTTTTGGTTTTTACTATTTTCAAACAAATTTTGTCTAGGAAGATACACTGGCCCATTATAAAGCACTCCTTCTATTCAAATGTTGTATTTAATGGTTGTACTGTGCATTTTAACCCTATTTTGCAGAAGTATATTAAAGAACACCATTTAAGGAAGCGATCACGTGCTTTCTCATTTCTCCCATTTATCGTCGCTACCGGTTGCCCATATTAGCGACGCCTCCTGAAGATATTAGTCATTTTAGATTTTGGAGGGTAGTGCAGTGATACAGACAGAGACCCATTGCAGTCTCCTCTGGTTCTTTTACGTGCACGGTGTAAAGCACCAACACGAGACCTCGGTTTAACGTCCCATCAGAAAGACTGTTAATTTTATTAGGGTCAGACGGGGGATCGAACCTGCGATCCCTGGATTACCAGTCCAGCGTGTTACCACTGGACTACAGATCCGTCTGTTTGACCACGCAGACGGACACATTGCAGTACTAATACCTCACATGAGCTGAGGTGAGGTATAAAACCGATTCAAATACAAACATCATGAAATATAACACACATTTTTATGCGATCTGCCAAATAGAATTATCTGACCCAGCGGTTCTAAAACTTTTCTCAGATCTCAAACTCGAGTTCAAATGATTTGATTGGTTGAATCTGAGATATACACTTGTATTTATATCCTCCAGGTCAAGGACCTCAAAATTCAAAAAGAAATCATCTTTACATCAATAATGAATGAGGTACAATGTAAGCATACCGCATCCCTGAATGTGAGTTGCTCGGCAACTGCTTGATTCGGTATATCACAGAAGTTGAGCGGTTTGTGATACTCGGCCACGATAAGGTGATCTACTTCCTCCACAAGGTTAAAGTGGAACTCGATACACGAATCTGAAATTAAAGTGAAACTCAATACACACATTTGATATTAAAGTGGAATTTGATACATAAATCTGGAATTAAAAGGAATTTTATACACAAATCTGAAGTTAAAGTGGAATTGGGTACACACATCTAAAGTTAAAGTTGAATTTGATACATAAATCTGAAATTAAAGTGAAACTCAATACACAAATTTGATGTTAAAATTGGAATTTGATACATAAATCTGGAATTAAAGTGTAATTTTATACACAAATCTGGAATTAAAGTGGAATTTTATCTGGAATTAAAGTGGAATTTTATCTGGAATTAAAGTGGAATTTTATACACAAATCTGAAGTTAAAGTGGCACTTGATACATAAATCTGAAATTATATTTGAACTTTAAAATTACACAAATCTGAAGTTAAAAGTGGAATTCGATATACAAATCTGAAGTTATAATTATGTACATAAATCTAATGCTAAAGTGGAACAATATCATATATCTGAAGACAAGTGAAAATGGATTTCTAAACACAAATCTGGACAAGATAAACTTATCTTCTACTCATCTGATGGTATCACACCTACCAGATTTAACACCGTCTTCTTTTTTGAATCTGTCGCTTTTATGTTTAACCCGTATTCCCAGATCTGAGTCGGGTATGTGTCGCCGAGCAAAGTTCTCCAGTTTTGTAAGACAGCTGTAGGTAGGAGGGTCTCGGAAGTCCTCAGGATAGGTGTCAATCCATATAGATATCACAGACTTTATTGTTCTGAAATGAGTAGTTATCAAAGTAAACACATCTTTTCTCAAGTTATAAATCCTTTTGAATTTTAAAATCCTATGACAACACAGTCCTGTTGTTATTATATACTATTTTATTTTTTTTGGGGGGTACAGCATGTTTTGTCAAATGCATGGCTTCAAATATTTATCAGTGAACTATATGGCTTTTAGTTGGTTCCAAGTTATTCAAATTGGCTCCATTTTTTTCCCAATTAGCAACAGCAGTGGCGTAAAATTCAGACAGAGGGAACCCTGATATAACAATCTCACGGGAAATTAATACCTTAATGGGGGAAATTAATACCTTAATGGGGGAAATTAATACCTTAATGGGGGAAATTAATACCTCAATGGGGGAAATTAACACCAATAACTTAATATGGGGGGAAATTAATACCTTAATGGGGGAAATTAATACCTTAATGGGGGAAATTAATACATTAATGGGGGGAACTTACTACATTAATGGGGGGGAAATGAAGTCCTTAATGGGGGAAATTAATACCTTAATGGGGGAAATTACTACCTTAATGGGGGAAATTAATACCTTAATGGGGGAAATTAATACCTTAATGGGGGAAATTACTACCTTGATGGGGGAAATTACTACCTTAATGGGGGAAATTAATACCTTAATGGGGGAAATTACTACATTAATGGGGGATCTTACTACATTAATGGGGGGATTAATACCTTAATGGGGGAAATTAATACCTTAATGGGGGACATTAATACCTTAATGGGGGGAAATTAATACCTTAATGGGGGAATTAATACCTTAATTGGGGGGATTAATACCTTAATGGGGAAATTAATACCTTAATTGGGGGAATTAATACCTTAATGGGGGGAATTAAGTCCTTTATTACCTTAATTATCTAAGAAAAGTAAGTCTTTTATTAGCTTAATTGAATAATCTAATGGGGAAATGAAGCCGCCTTACCTTAATTGTATATCCTGCAGTTCATTTTTGGCTTCCTTATTAGCTTTTACGTTGATATAGCGCTCAATAAGAATATCTAGAACTTCCTCCGTCGAGCAGAATGTCCTGTACGTAGCAAGGAATACATTCGTGTACGTCGAGTCCATCTCTCCCTTGATGTACAAATACTCCACCAGTTTATCAAGGGTTCCGGCCTTAATGACGCGGCACTTCTGCGTCTCCCACATGAGGTGCGAAAACTCATTACTTCCCTTGTTCTCATTCTGAATGAAATGAAAGACGGATAATAAAATACAGTACAACCTGAGCTAAATATAACTTTCTGAACATGACGACTTATAAATAAACATGAATGCATTGACGACTACTACTACTATGACCTTCAGTAAGGTCCTTATCAATGTAACATACAGAAAGACCTGTCTTTTCCCTTATTCTGCTTAATAAATTTGGAGTGAAAAGGAATGTGCAAACAATATAGATCCAGATCAGCCATGGTATATAGCACCACGTCTGATCAGTATCTATGTTGCTTGGGTGTCAAATGTTTTAGCACCACTATACGAATAATAATTAAACGTGGCATAGATGTGATCAGATGTGATCTCGCTCAATATTGTTTGCAAATGAAATGTTATTCGCGATTACCATACAAATTGCGAAGATAACAGTAAAATATCATGCAATTTTAATAGAATAATAACGACAGAATTCTAATAAAATTCCAGGACACATTTCCAGAGTATTCAGTCACAAATAAGAAAACCACATTAATGAATTGTTAACTCCTGCCATTATTTGAACTATTTATAGCCTTTATTTTACCCAGAGTTAAGCAACCAGTCAATGGACCTACATATGACTGGCTAACACAGATAGCTGCTTGCCACCAGACAATGGACCTACATATGACTGGCTAACACAGATAGCTGCTTGCAACCAGTCAATGGACCTACATATGACTGGCTAACACAGATAGCTGCTTGCCACCAGACAATGGACCTACATATGACTGGCTAACACAGATAGCTGTTTGCAACCAGTCAATGGACCTACATATGACTGGCTAACACAGATAGCTGCTTGCCACCAGACAATTGACCTACATATGACTGGCTAACACCGATAGCTGCTTGCCACCAGACAATGGACCTACATATGACTGGCTAACACAGATAGCTGCTTGCAACCAGTCAATGGACCTACATATGTCTGGCTAACACAGATAGCTGCTTGCCACCAGACAATGGACCTACATATGACTGGCTAACACAGATAGCTGCTTGCAACCAGTCAATGGACCTACATATGACTGGCTAACACAGATAGCTGCTTGCAACCAGTCAATGGACCTACATATGACTGGCTAACACAGATAGCTGCTTGCCACCAGACAATGGACCTACATATGACTGGCTAACACAGATAGCTGTTTGCAACCAGTCAATGGACCTACATATGACTGGCTAACACAGATAGCTGCTTGCCACCAGACAATTGACCTACATATGACTGGCTAACACAGATAGCTGCTTGCAACCAGTCAATGGACCTACATATGACTGGCTAACACAGATAGCTGCTTGCAACCAGTCAATGGACCTACATATGACTGGCTAACACAGATAGCTGCTTGCCACCAGACAATGGACCTACATATGACTGGCTAACACAGATAGCTGCTTGCCACCAGACAATGGACGTACATATGACTGGCTATCACAGATAGCTGCTTGCCACCAGACAATGGACCTACATATGACTGGCTAACACAGATAGCTGCTTGCAACCAGACAATGGATGTACATATGACTGGCTAACACAGATAGCTGCTTGCCACCAGACAATGGACCTACATATGACTGGCTAACACAGATAGCTGCTTGCAACCAGACAATGGACCTACATATGACTGGCTAACACAGATAGCTGCTTGCAACCAGACAATGGACCTACATATGACTGGCTAACACAGATAGCTGCTTGCAACCAGTCAATGAACCTACATACCACTGGCTAACACCGATAGCTGCTTGCCACCAGTCAATGGACCTACATATGACTGGCTAACACAGATAGCTGCTTGCCAGTGATCAAATATGTAATAAACTGCTAATCTGTATATTAGCCGCTTAACCCTTTACTCCACAACAGAACAGGCCAATTACTCATCTTATCTCCATACTGCTGATAAGCAATAGGCTTACTGTACTACATACTCAATAATCAAAATCTATGTGAATCGATAACAGTATAGAACAACTGCTATATGTGGGACATTATACAGGAGTTGTTTGGCGTTTATGTGGAGTAAAGGGTTACTACAGGTAACCACTAACACAGGTTTGACTATATAATACATACTGAGAAACCAGCATATAAACAAAGACCACATGGACGTTACAGATAGTACGACTGTATTAACACGCACAAGTGAATATTAACCCTTTGTCTGCCGAGTAAATAAAATCACATTTGCAAACAATATAGATCAAGATCAGCGGCGGCATAATGCCGCGTCTTGATCAGAATCTATGTTGCTTGCTATTAAGCCAAGTGTTTTAGCTTCACTATTCGAATAGCAAACAGCATAGAACCTGATCAGACTGTACATTGTGTGGTGTGCCATCTGATCTGGCTCTATGCTGCTCGTAAAAGTGATTTTATCTGCCGCTAGCGTGCAACGGGTTAATCAACATCAACTGTTTAACCCATTCCAACCAAAAACACTCCTGATTGTAAGCTTGTCCCAGCCAGGATTACCCCTGATTGTATGCTTGTCCCAGCC
This sequence comes from Archivesica marissinica, assembly GCA_014843695.1. Classification (NCBI taxonomy): domain Eukaryota; kingdom Metazoa; phylum Mollusca; class Bivalvia; order Venerida; family Vesicomyidae; genus Archivesica; species Archivesica marissinica. The sequence goes on from CM026400.1 coordinate 4,766,534, forward strand.
AGGATTACCCCTGATTGTATGCTTGTCCCAGCCAGGAATACCCCTGATTGTAAGCTTGTCCCAGCCAGGAATACCCCTGATTGTATGCTTGTCCCAGCCAGGAATACCCCTGATTGTAAGCTTGTCCCAGCCAGGAATACCCCTGAGTGTAAGCTTGTCCGAGCCAGGAATACCTCTGATTGTATACTTGTCCCAGCCAGGAATACCCCTGATTGTATGCTTGTCCCATCCCAGGAATACCCCCGATTGTAAGCTTGTCCCAGCCAGGAATACCCCTGATTGTAAGGTTGTCCCAGCCAGGAATACCCCTGATTGTAAGCTTGTCCCAGCCAGGATTACCCCTGATTGTATGCTTGTCCCAGCCAGGATTACCCCTGATTGTATGCTTGTCCCAGCCAGGAATACCCCTGATTGTAAGCTTGTCCCAGCCAGGAATACCCCTGATTGTATGCTTGTCCCAGCCAGGAATACCCCTGATTGTAAGCTTGTCCCAGCCAGGAATACCCCTGAGTGTAAGCTTGTCCGAGCCAGGAATACCTCTGATTGTATACTTGTCCCAGCCAGGAATACCCCTGATTGTATGCTTGTCCCGTCCCAGGAATACCCCTGATTGTAAGCTTGTCCCAGCCAGGAATACCCCTGATTGTAAGGTTGTCCCAGCCAGGAATACCCCTGATTGTAAGCTTGTCCCAGCCAGGAATAACCCTGATTGTATGCTTGTCCCAGCCAGGAATACCCCTGATTGTAAGCTTGTCCCAGCCAGGAATACCCCTGATTGGAAGGTTGTCCCAGCCAGGTATACCCCTGATTGTATGCTTGTCCCAGCCAGGAATACCCCTGATTGTAAGCTTGTCCCAGCCAGGAATACCCCTGATTGTAAGCTTGTCCCAGCCAGGAATACCCCTGAATGTAAGCTTGTCCCAGCCAGGAATACCCCTGATTGTAAGCTTGTCCCAGCCAGGAATACCCCTGATTGTATGCTTGTCCCAGCCAGGAATACCCCTGATTGTATGCTTGTCCCAGCCAGGAATACCCCCGCATGTATGCTTGTCCTAGCCAGGAATACCCCCGCATGTATGCTTGTCCCAGCCAGGAATACCCCCGCATGTATGCTTGTCCCAGCCAGGAATACCCCTGATTGTATGCTTGTCCCAGCCAGGAATACCCCTGATTGTAAGCTTGTCCCAGCCAGGAATACCCCTGATTGTATGCTTGTCCCAGCTAGGAATACCCCTGATTGTATGCTTGTCCAAGCCAGGAATACCCCTTATTGTATGCTTGTCCCAGCCAGGAATACCCCTGATTGTAAGCTTGTCCTAGCCAGGAATACCCCTGATTGTATGCTTGTCCCAGCCAGGAATACCCCTGATTGTATGCTTGTCCCAGCCAGGAATACCCCTGATTGTAAGCTTGTCCTAGCCAGGAATACCCCTGATTGTATGCTTGTCCCAGCCAGGAATACCCCTGATTGTATGCTTGTCCCAGCCAGGAATACCCCTGATTGTAAGCTTGTCCTAGCCAGGAATACCCCTGATTGTATGCTTGTCCCAGCCAAGAATACCCCTGATTGTATGCTTGTCCCAGCCAGGAATACCCCTGATTGTAAGCTTGTCCTAGCCAGGAATACCCCTGATTGTATGCTTGTCCCAGCCAGGAATACCCCTGATTGTAAGCTTGTCCCAGGCAGGAATACCCCTGATTGTAAGCTTGTCCTAGCCAGGAATACCCCTGATTGTATGCTTGTCCCAGCCAGGAATACCCCTGATTGTATGCTTGTCCCAGCCAGGAATACCCCTGATTGTAAGCTTGTCCCAGCCAGGAATACCCCTGATTGTAAAATGTATGCTTGTCCCAGCCAGGAATACCCCTGATTGTATGCTTGTCCCAGCCAGGAATACCCCTGATTGTATGCTTGTCCCAGCCAGGAATACCCCTGATTGTATGCTTGTCCAAGCCAGGAATACCCCTGAATGTATGCTTGTCCAAGCCAGGATTATCCCTGATGGCCGAGTGCATGCTTGTCCTAGTCACAAAATGAACAGTATGGCATCAAAATGATGGGGTGACTAGGCAAATCCAGGTAATTAATTCATAACAAGCCTATCTCCGTCATCACTTACCTCAGACAGAGTGTGATATGTGACTTTCTTCAAGTAGGCGTTGTAGATGGCGCCCACCTCGCGCTCTTCTCGCCAAAATCGTGTCACATCATCCTGCAAATATACACTATTTTGTTATTTCCCAATTTACGTTTGCTCTATAAACCTATTTATTGATAGATCTCCCGATAGTTTTAAACTTTATTCTCATTTCTCCAGATAAACATTCATGACGTATTGTAGTTTATTTCTCCAGATAAACATTCATGATGTGTAGTTTATTTCTCCAGATAAACATTCATGACGTGTAGTTTATTTCTCCAGATAAACATTCATGACGTATTGTAGTTTATTTCTCCAGATAAACATTCATGACATATTGTAGTTTATTTCTCCAGATAAACATTCATGACATATTGTAGTTTATTTCTCCAGATAAACATTCATGATGTGTAGTTTATTTCTCCAGATAAACATTCATGACGTGTAGTTTATTTCTCCAGATAAACATTCATGATGTGTAGTTTATGTCTCCAGATAAACATTCATGACATATTGTAGTTTATTTCTCATTCTCTATTGTAGAATACTCGTAACTTTCCAGTGTCCAAGGTTATAAAACTGTTCTTCAATCTCCAATCTCCAGCTTCTGATTGCTTGAACCAATCATATTACTTGAACTTGAGCTATGATAACCTCAAGGATCTCTTCTCAGATCTCAAGCTCAAGAAATTTGATTGGTTGAGACTGAGTTCTACACTCAGCTGAACCAATCAGAAGCTTGAGTCTGAGTTTGAGATTGGAGAAACGTTTTATAACCTTGGGGCCAGGGCTACAATGTATGTCCGATTAGCGCAGTGGTTAGCACGCTCGCTTCTCACCAATGCGACCCGGGTTCGATCCTCGGACAGGGTAGTATGTGAGATGGTACGATGGTCGCCAGATCGGACAGGTGGGTTTTCTCCGGGTACTCCGGTTTCCTCCCACATGAATGACCACATTTACGCTTTCATCCTCTCCAACGAAAGTGATTAATATAAGTTGTTGAAACTTGCTTCGCAATCGTTGTAAAATAAGTATATATACAATGTATGTGTAAAAAATTGTGAAAAAAGAGGAAAATGGCCAAAATACTGAAAAGAAAAGGATCCTTCCCACCTAAAATGTGAACACATTTCTTTTCTGAACATACATTGTATTACTGCTTAACTAGACCATAGCTGTAAATACATTGTACTACAGCTTAACTAGACCATAGCTGTAAATACATTGTACTACAGCTTAACTAGACCATAGCTGTAAATACATTGTACTACAGCTTAACTAGACCATAGCTGTAAATACATTGTACTACAGCTTAACTAGACCATAGCTGTAAATACATTGTACTACAGCTTAACTAGACCATAGCTGTAAATACATTGTACTACAGCTTAACTAGACCATAGCTGTAAATACATTGTACTACAGCTTAACTAGACCATAGCTGTAAATACATTGTACTACAGCTTAACTAGACCATAGCTGTAAATACATTGTACTACAGCTTAACTAGACCATAGCTGTAAATACATTGTACTACAGCTTAACTAGACCATAGCTGTAAATACATTGTACTACAGCTTAACTAGACCATAGCTGTAAATACATTGTACTACAGCTTAACTAGACCATAGCTGTAAATACATTGTACTACAGCTTAACTAGACCATAGTAGTAAATACATTGTACTACAGCTTAACTAGACCATAGCTGTAAATACATTGTACTACAGCTTAACTAGACCATAGTAGTAAATACATTGTACTACAGCTTAACTAGACCATAGCTGTAAATACATTGTACTACAGCTTAACTAGACCATAGCTGTAAATACATTGTACTACAGCTTAACTAGACCATAGTAGTAAATACATTGTACTACAGCTTAACTAGACCATAGCTGTAAATACATTGTACTACAGCTTAACTAGACCATAGTAGTAAATACATTGTACTACAGCTTAACTAGACCACAGCTGTAAATACATTGTACTACAGCTTAACTAGACCACAGCTGTAAATACATTGTACTACAGCTTAACTAGACCACAGCTGTAAATACATTGTACTACAGCTTAACTAGACCATAGCTGTAAATACATTGTACTACAGCTTAACTAGACCACAGCTGTAAATACATTATACTACAGCTTAACTAGACCACAGCTGTAAATACACGCTCAACTAGACCACAGCTGTAAATACATTGTACTACAGCTTAACTAGACCACAGCTGTAAATACATTGTACTACAGCTTAACTAGACCACAGCTGTAAATACATTGTACTACAGCTTAACTAGACCACAGCTGTAAATACACGCTTAACTAGACCACAGCTGTAAATACATTGTACTACAGCTTAACTAGGCCACAGCTGTAAATACATTGTATTTATTTTTCAAGATTTTGACAAGAGAAAATCTTCTATAAAAAGGGGAATATGCTTGATGACAGAGGCAGTGGGTGGTAAATATGAGGAACAAGGGGGACGAGTTGGGTGTAGGAAAATATCCCCCGGACAATATCCCCTCCAGACAATATCCCCCCTATATATTTTGACACAGGCAGACAATATCCCCCCACATCAAAAAGACAGGGCAGGGCGGACAATATCCCCCCATCAAAAAGTCAAGGCGGACAATATCCCCATGTGGAAAATCATAGGGCGGACCTATACAGAAATAAAGGTTGTTAGATTATAAGTTAATAAGGGTGGGGTGGATAATGTCTGGGGGGATATTGTCCTACACGTGAATACCCCAATGGGGGGATATTGTCCACCCTATGATTTTCCACGGGGGGCCCTGAGGGCGATGTCAGGGTCCCTAGGGTGACTATTTCGTCCACATCGTCCTATAAAATGATCCCTGCAAATAAATGTCTATCTATCCTCACCTCCATACATGTACATCTGACCTTTACTATGAATGTTGGTTTGGCTACTACAGTGTCACATTATGTATGTAAGCAGTCAGCATATCTACCCCCACCTCCATAGATATTAGTGGTGCTACACAAGAGTCTGGCATTTATTATGAATGTTGGTATGGCTATTACTGGTTATATGCTATGTTATATTTCGGGTTTTACGCCTGCATCAGCACCATTTTGGGCTATATCGCCGGCGGGCAGTTTACCTAACAACACCTTTCCTGGGCAGGCTCCAGCGGTTAACCAGTACTTGGGTGCACCAACCTCCGTAAGAAACTGCCAACTTTTTCATATAAATGAGACACGTGACCATCAGTGATGATAGGTTACAGTGGTATACAAGTCAGCGACCTTAACCGCTCGACCACGGGGGCGGACGGCTATTACTGGTATTACAATGTCAATGAATGTGGTATCACCAGGTAATGGTGTAAAGCGGCATTTCTATGTGATAAAGGGATATGAAAGACAAACTATACAGCACCAGGACAAGGAAATACCAGTCTTACCATCCCTGGAGGTGGCCTCTCCAGTCAAGGTTTGACAAGGAAATACCAGTCTTACCATCCCTGGAGGTGGCCTCTCCAGTCAAGGTTTGACAAGGAAATACCAGTCTTACCATTCCTGGAGGTGGCCTCTCCAGTCAAGGTTTGACAAGGAAATACCAGTCTTACCATTCCTGGAGGTGGCCTCTCCAGTCAAGGTTTGACAAGGAAATACCAGTCTTACCATCCCTGGAGGTGGCCTCTCCAGTCAAGGTTTGACAAGAAAATACCAGTCTTACCATTCCTGGAGGTGGCCTCTCCAGTCAAGGTTTGACAAGGAAATACCAGTCTTACCATTCCTGGAGGTGGCCTCTCCAGTCAAGGTTTGACAAGGAAATACCAGTCTTACCATTCCTGGACACTGGAGGTGGCCTCTCCAGTCAAGGTTTGACAAGGAAATACCAGTCTTACCATCCCTGGAGGTGGCCTCTCCAGTCAAGGTTTGACAAGGAAATACCAGTCTTACCATTCCTGGAGGTGGCCTCTCCAGTCAAGGTTTGACAAGGAAATACCAGTCTTACCATTCCTGGACCCTGGAGGTGGCCTCTCCAGTCAAGGTTTGACAAGGAAATACCAGTCTTACCATCCCTGGAGGTGGCCTCTCCAGTCCAGGTTTGACTAGGAAATACCAGTCTTACCATTCCTGGAGGTAGCCTCTCCAGTCAAGGTTTGACAAGGAAATACCAGTCTTACCATTCCTGGAGGTGGCCTTTCCAGTCAAGGTTTGACAAGGAAATACCAGTCTTACCATCCCTGGAGGTGGCCTCTCCAGTCAAGGTTTGACAAGGAAATACCAGTCTTACCATCCATGGAGGTGGCCTTTCCAGTCAAGGTTTGACAAGGAAATACCAGTCTTACCATTCCTGGAGGTGGCCTCTCCAGTCAAGGTTTGACAAGGAAATACCAGTCTTACCATTCCTGGAGGTGGCCTTTCCAGTCAAGGTTTGACAAGGAAATACCAGTCTTACCATTCCTGGACCCTGGAGGTGGCCTCTCCAGTCAAGGTTTGACAAGGAAATACCAGTCTTACCATTCCTGGAGGTGGCCTCTCCAGTCAAGGTTTGACAAGGAAATACCAGTCTTACCATTCCTGGAGGTAGCCTCTCCAGTCAAGGTTTGACAAGGAAATACCAGTCTTACCATTCCTGGAGGTGGCCTTTCCAGTCAAGGTTTGACAAGGAAATACCAGTCTTACCATCCCTGGAGGTGGCCTCTCCAGTCAAGGTTTGACAAGGAAATACCAGTCTTACCATCCATGGAGGTGGCCTTTCCAGTCAAGGTTTGACAAGGAAATACCAGTCTTACCATTCCTGGAGGTGGCCTCTCCAGTCAAGGTTTGACAAGGAAATACCAGTCTTACCATTCCTGGAGGTGGCCTTTCCAGTCAAGGTTTGACAAGGAAATACCAGTCTTACCATTCCTGGACCCTGGAGGTGGCCTCTCCAGTCAAGGTTTGACAAGGAAATACCAGTCTTACCATTCCTGGAGGTGGCCTCTCCAGTCAAGGTTTGACAAGGAAATACCAGTCTTACCATTCCTGGAGGTGGCCTCTCCAGTCAAGGTTTGACAAGGAAATACCAGTCTTACCATCCCTGGAGGTGGCCTCTCCAGTCAAGGTTTGACAAGGAAATACCAGTCTTACCATTCCTGGAGGTGGCCTCTCCAGTCAAGGTTTGACAAGGAAATACCAGTCTTACCATCCCTGGAGGTGGCCTCTCCAGTCAAGGTTTGACAAGGAAATACCAGTCTTACCATTCCTGGAGGTGGCCTCTCCAGTCAAGGTTTGACAAGGAAATACCAGTCTTACCATCCCTGGACCCTGGAGGTGGCCTTTCCAGTCAAGGTTTGACTGTATATTATTTATTGAAGATGGTGAATGTAAAAACTTTCTATTTTCCAAATCCAACATAACCTCATGTTTTGCTAGAGCTTTAGATGGTTCAATGATTAACCAATGTTGCTATCTCTTGCATTGAATTAACACAGTCGACTGTGTTGGCGTTTTATTAGGCTTTCAGATTAACCCTTTCAACCCCACAGGCCTCTAAATAGGCTTATGAAAAGTGTAGATCCAGATGAGCCGGCTCGTGACGAGCCGTCTCATCAGGATCTGCACTTTTTTGCCAGTAATAATTATTACTATTTTTAGATAAAATTACCCATTTTGATAAATGAACTGGTCCAAAGGTAATTTTCTTATTAATTTATTGGTCTGAAAATATCACGCACCAGTTCATGTCAGTTACTTGGGGTTGAATGGGTTAAACAATATAAACAGATTCCCTATCTATTAAATCTGCAAAAACCGCTTCATTGAACTATTATATAAGACCACTTCACACAAAGTCTGTTGCAATATTATGTCAGGGTTACCAAGCATGTAAGCTTTCAAAATTCCCAACTCTTCACTCACTGACTGGCTTCTATTCCCATATATACTTTTATGAGAAATACCGTAATTAATCCAATAGTAGGACCAGCAAAATGTAAAATAAATGTAGATATTTTAAATAGATAATACTACAATTCTCAGGTAAATATTGTTTTTGTATTTCGCGGTTGATCGGTTATTTTTTGGTTTGGCTTAACGTCTCACCAACAGCCTAGGCCGCACCAACAGCCTAGGCCACACCAACAGCCTAGGCCATATGGCGGCACTCCAGCTATTATTGGCAGAGGAAGACCCCGGATGCCCCTCCGAGCAGTATTTCAGGTACGGGCAGGCAGACGGGTAGAACCATCAACTTACGTAAGCCAGCTTCAAGGATAGCTTCATCACATGAAAGTATTCGACAGCCCCGTAGGATTCGAACCTACAAATGTACAGCGGTGAGGGGCAAGTGATTTGAAGTCAACGACCTTAACCACTAGGCCACGAAGGCACTGTTTCACGGTATCATCACGCATAGCACAAGGTACATTGGAATTCGCAGCATCGCGGCGTTATGCGTATGACATGAGAAAGTCAATGGGAATTTCCACAACTTTAATCAAAATCCCAACTTTCACAGTCATACCCAGCACAAATTACCCTGATCTTTCTCTGACCAGTGGCAATCCTGTACATGTTATGATGTACGTCTAGTTTGCCTGACTTTTCACTTTCCCTGACCAGTGGTAATCCTGTACATGTACGTCTAGTTTGCCTGGCTTTTCACTTTCCCTGACCAGTGGCAATCCTGTACATGTACGTCTAGTTTGCCTGGCTTTTCACTCTCCCTGACCAGTGGCAATCCTGTACATGTACGTCTAGTTTGCCTGGCTTTTCACTTCCCTGACCAGTGGCAATCCTGTACATGTACGTCTAGTTTGCCTGGCTTTTCACTTCCCTGACCAGTGGCAATCCTGTACATGTACGTCTAGTTTGCCTGGCTTTTCGTTGATGATTCTTCTTTGTGTTTTGTTTTCATAGTTAATTTTACTGACAACATTAATTCCATTGGAGGCTATCTACATTTACCTTCCATGGTGGAAGGAAGACCCCCACAAATGCTCTTCTGGGTCATTTCAGGCATTATACAGGTTAATTCTAGAGGGTGACGTGGGCGATATAGTCGCCCTAGGGACCCTGACTTTGCGCCCTAGGGACCCCACTTCTCAGATGTTGTTTACGTACATGAAGATGTTGTTTACCTACAGGAAGATGTTGTTTATGTACATGAAGATGTTGTTTATGTACATGAAGATGTTGTGTACGTACATGAAGATGTTGTTTATGTACATGAAGATGTTGTGTACGTACATGAAGATGTTGTTTATGTACATGAAGATGTTGTGTACGTACATGAAGATGTTGTTTATGTACATGAAGATGTTGTGTACGTACATGAAGATGTTGTTTATGTACATGAAGATGTTGTTTACGTACATGAAGATGTTGTTTATGTACATGAAGATGTTGTTTACGTACATGAAGATGTTGTTTACATACATGAAGATGTTTACATACATGAAGATGTTGTTTACCTACATGAAGAAGTTGTTTACCTACATGAAGAAGTTGTTTACCTACATGAAAATGGTGTTTACCTACATGAAGATGTTGTTTACCTACATGAAGAAGTTGTTTACCTACAGGAAGATGTTGTTTACCTACATGAAGATGTTGTTTACCTACATGAAGAAGTTGTTTACCTACAGGAAGATGTCGTTTACCTACACGAAGATGTTGTTTACATACAAGAAGATGTTATTTACCTACAGAAGATGTTGTTTACCTACATGAAGATGTTGTTTATGTACATGAAGATGTTGTTTACGTACATGAAGATGTTGTTTACCTACATGAAGATGTTGTTTATGTACATGAAGAAGTTGTTTACTTATATGAAGATGTTGTTTACCTACATGAAGATGTTGTTTATGTACATGAAGATGTTGTTTATGTACATGAAGATGTTGTTTATCTACATGAATATGTTGCTTACCTACATGAAGATGTTGTGTACGTACAGGAAGATGTCGTTTACCTACATGAAGATGTTATGTACGTACATGAAGATGTTGTTTACCTACATGAAGATGTTATGTACGTACATGAAGATGCTGTTTACCTACATGAAGATGTTATGTACGTACATGAAGATGCTGTTTACCTACATGAAGATGTTATGTACGTACATGAAGATGTTGTTTACCTACATGAAGATGTTATGTACGTACATGAAGATGCTGTTTACCTACATGAAGATGTTATGTACGTACATGAAGATGCTGTTTACCTACATGAAGATGTTATGTACGTACATGAAGATGTTGTTTACCTACATGAAGATGTTATGTACGTACATGAAGATGCTGTTTACCTACATGAAGATGTTATGTACGTACATGAAGATGCTGTTTACCTACATGAAGATGTTATGTACGTACATGAAGATGTTGTTTACCTACATGAAGATGTTATGTACGTACATGAAGATGCTGTTTACCTACATGAAGATGTTATGTACGTACATGAAGATGCTGTTTACCTACATGAAGATGTTGTTTACCTACATGAAGATGCTGTTTACCTACATGAAGATGCTGTTTACCTACATGAAGATGCTGTTTACCTACATGAAGATGCTGTTTACCTACATGAAGATGTTGTTTACCTACATGAAGATGCTGTTTACCTACATGAAGATGCTGTTTACCTACATGAAGATGCTGTTTACCTACATGAAGATGCTGTTTACCTACATGAAGATGTTGTTAACTACAATGTTGGCCTAGTCTCGAATAAATTACAGAAAAAAATGTAGGATCAGTTAGTATATACAAATTTATGTTAGCTTGATTGTGAAACAAGTTCTTACAACTTATATTAACCCATTCAACCCCAAATAACTGACATGGACTGGTGCGTGATATTTTCAGACCAATAAATTAATAAGAAAATTACGTTTGGACCAGTTCATTTATCAAAATGGGTAATTTTATCTAAAAATAGTAATAATTATTACTGGCAAAAAAGTGCAGATCCTGATGAGACGGCTCATCACGAGCCGGCTCATCTGGATCTACACTTTTCATAAACCTATTTAGAGGCCTGTGGGGTTGAAAGGGTTAATCACTATCGAGAGTAGGATGAGTTACGGCCAAAACGTCCATATATATATATATATATAGGATCTTACATGAGTGGTGATTTTGGAATTTTGCTATTAAGCAAGCATTTTAACGAGTTTCATAAAATATGGTATGAAGTCACCACGAGGGTAAGATCCTTTACATCACATATCCATATTGGGTTTTAATCATATTTTTCATAAAATAATGTTGCTACTTTCATTTTGGCGCCAACTGGCAACGCAAATTGTTACGTCATTAAATTGTCATGACGTCACTACGCAAGGCAGCGTTATAGTTATGTTTTAAACAGCGTTATAATTGCGTCAAGACTTCTTTTCAATCGTAGTTTGTCTTGCCATTAACGTACCAATTCACATAGATACATGTATGTGCATACTTTAAAGTTTAATTTATAACTAATAAGGAGTATTCTCCCAACCAATCAGAATTCTTCCAAGTGTTATTGCACGTGTGTACATATAAGAAAATATGTGATGATTGTATTACACTCGATACAAGTTATAAATAGATATAAAGTTATGCGATAAATTTGTTTTAACACCTTACCCCACCCACCCAACAATAGATCTAAAATTATATATTGAAAACAATTATGCAGATCTACTGTACATTAAATCGATAGATACATAATTTTATATACATGTATGTATATTTGTTTATACGTCTGTAATCTTGTCCTTACATGTACGTGTATATTAATATCACTGCTATAGGCATAAATGATATCATATTTAATATTTATAATTATCAAGTGAGAGAGAACTGCCTAAATACTTCTAATTTATTATTAATATTCCTTTAAAGTGACACTACATCAGTGAAAACGCAAATTTATACAGAATGTAATTTCCTATTATATGGTATAATTGTTTTCCAATATTTGCCTCAAAAACTGAGTATTTCAACAAATAAACAAGCGTCGTATACGCAGTTTGTTGACATAACAAAATAATGTAATTAGGGTCGACATTCATGCGTAATACAATACGTGTATCCTGAATAACACAATTTATTGTACATATTTACCGTTAAATCTCACATCTGTGCCTATTTATATGTAGACTAATCTTAGTTAAATTATATCTAAACGAAAGTATCGTGCATTTAGTATTGACTCCGCTTTCAAAAGTGAAAGTAGGATTTCATATATCAGTCATCCACGCTCCTGAAATGACGTTTAGCACGGTTTATTGATTAAATGCTAGTGTTCGAATGTATTCAGAAGAATGTGTAGTACCAATACGTGAAAACATGCATTTTATTTGCTTTTTGCGATGTACTGTCGCTTTAAATATTAACCATTTTCTTTTTAACATCCAAAACTATTGACTCACTAATACAATAACATCTGTGGAAGTTGTGATAGTGCAATTGTAGCGCGTTCGCTTCAGGTGCGAAAGGTCTGGAGTTCAAGCCCCGCTGGAGACGCTACGATTGTGCCCTTAGGTGAGGCATTTAAATTCCACGTTGCCTCTTCTCTCTCCCTCGTGGCGATGGATTCCATCAGGAATGAGGTCTCGAGAGTGATTAATATAAGTTATAAGAACTTGTTTCGCAATCGAGCAAAAATAAATTTGTATAAACAATAACTTCTGAAATTCTTTAGCATATACCTAGAATAGATTTCACGTATTTTCATTGTTATATATATACATATTATTTTCCTGCCTATTGTATATCAATCAATTGATAGGGAGAAGAACTATATAAGTTTTCTTTCGTTCTAATCCCTTTCAGTCTACTGCTGTTAAATTATATGTAAAATGTTCATTTCTTGATTACATGTACAAATACTGAAACAAATAATGTTTAAACTAAATACTTCTACACAGGGATCATCCTGTGGGCCCCACTTATATATATATATATATTATATATTTTGGGGTTTTATATGATTTTCAAACAAAATTGTGTCTAGTAAGATACACTGGCCCATTATAAAGCACTCCTTCTATTCAAATGTTGTATTTAATGGTTGTACTGTGCATTTTAGCCCTATTTTGCAGAAGTATATTAAAGAAAACCATTTAAGGAAGCGATCACGCGCTTTCTCACTTCTCCCAAAAATTCTGACCTAGAATGAACCCTGCTACATGTACATATTACTAACCATATGTAACTTCATAACTTCCAGAATCCAGTCATAATATCCGAAGAATTTTCAAACTTTCTCGATTGAACGAAGTACAAGATCCACGGAAGAATAAAATCCAAGGAATGGGGTACGGTAGTATATCAAATACAGTACAATATTCCAGTTATTTCCAACCTCAATCAGTGAAAACGCTTAAACATTGAATTCACAAGCCAACACAGTGTTTATAAGTTCACTGCAAAGACCTTCAAACTGTAATTGAAGTAATACACCTGGAGTTCTATATCAAATAAAATGTATTTCTTATCAACTCCTGCCACACAGGAATCACGATTATGATCAACATCTTCAAAATATTACCACCGTTATAGCTACAAAACTTCTCGATTCCGGATCATCAAACACTTATGTTTTCCTCACTGAATATATCTATCTTGATTTCTAACTATGTAACATCTACTTGTCTTATCTCATCCTCTATCTAATGGTCTATAATAACACCTCTTTCTCCATCAAAATCTTTCATCTTCAGGTCTGGTTAATCACTGGAAATTTACATCATGGTAACCTAAATCAATATTCCATAATCTAATCTACAGATCTTAACTCTAGTGGTTAGCTACACTAACTTATCCTTTGTTTCAAGTATTAATTTATCTCAATTATTAATTTTTTTAAACTGAATATACAAAGTACGCGTTATGAAATAAAAATTTGGATTAGAATTCTGTTTATTTTTATATTTCAGGGTTCCCGCTGTCGATCGCCAATGGCGCCAAAGAACAAATGTTGCGCCACGTTAAATGTTGTGAATTGGCGAAAATATTTGGCACAACTTTTTTTTTTGGCACATGTTTTGTCAAATATGGCTTCAAATATTTATAAGTATATGGCTCCTAGTTGGCTCCAAGTTTTTTTAATTGGCTCCAATGTTTTTGGCCACAGAAGTGGCGCAGACAAACATTCAGACAGAGTGACCCTGTATTTATATTTTTCACACCAAAAATTCAATCCATCTCATTTTGTCTTATGGCAATATGGTAATTAATTTTGCTGTATTATTTATAAAGATTACTACACTACATTTAATTAGCACTGACAGGTTTATTTCCTTCTTGATTATATCACAACTTATAACAAATTTCGACAGGTGATTAACCTATCCTAAAACACTGTGCCCCGACAGCTGTATGTATATAGAGATGGGATGGTACTTTTAGCTTATTATATTAAAAGAGGCTTTGTCCAATACATTGTAGTTTTGTATTTCTCTCTCTTTAGGGTAGTAAAACATACTTAACCCTAATTAATGTGGAGTAAAGGGTTACTACAGGTAACCACTAACACAGGTTTGACTATATAATACATACTGAGAAACCAGCATATAAACAAAGACCACATGGACGTTACAGATAGTACGACTGTATTAACACGCACAAGTGAATATTAACCCTTTGTCTGCTGAGTAAATAAAATCACATTTGCAAACAACATAGATCCAGATCAACCGTGGCTGATCAGGATCTATGTTGTTTGCTATTCAGCCAAGTGTTTTAGCTCCACTATCCGAATAGCAAACAGTATAAAACCTGATAAAACGGCACATTATGTGCCGGCTGATCGGGCTCTTAGTCTATGCTTTTGTAAAAGTGATTTTATCTGCCGCTAGAGTGCAAAGGATTAATCTGACAGTGATTACAGTAAATGTTTCACAGCCCTAGCCTGTACAATCAGTCATGCAATAGTCCAAAGACTAAACTTTCACCAATATCAAAGTGCCTAGCAACAAACCAGCCCCAGCCTCGGGGTGGTTGGTTACAATAAAAGCTGCTCGGTAGTTGATACCCAGACAAACATGACATATACATGGCAAGGAGTTGTATATCATTCAGGTAGTCATTCCATTTTGGGAGAAATCGGTCGAGGACTGTGGTCAGCTCACTCCTGTTGATTTTAGTATTTAGTAAATTGGACACTTCACTGGTTGCCCTGGCCAAGGCATTGACCGATTTCCACAAATTTGAAGCATTTTGACAGACAGACAGACAGAGCAAACAACAGAACACCGGGCAAATGAGTTGCTTTATTTCAATTTCCAGTTCCACTATATCAACTTTTCACAGTAAAGATGATTTGTTGTATACATTGTATATATATATATATGGAGCAAAGCTCAGCAATCTGTGATGCTGTAGGGCACAGCAATCTATGATGCTGCTGCTGTTATATATTCTTCAGATGCATTATGATTATAAATCTTGTATAAACAGGAAGATAGGTCTGTATCTGAATAAAACAGAGTCTTTATCTCAGGTAAACAAAATACATGAGGGCATCAATGTTACTGCATCACAAGCATACTGGTTAGGTACATCTACCGTACTCGTATGATAAGTGCACCAGGTTAAACAGGTTACATCTACCATACTCGTATGATAAGTGCACCAGGTTAAACAGGTTACATCTACCATACTCGTATGATAAGTGCACCAGGTTCAACAGGTTACATCTACCGTACTCGTATGATAAGTGCACCAGGTTCAACAGGTTACATCTACCATACTCGTACGATAAGTGCACCAGGTTCAACAGGTTACATCTACCGTACTCGTACCATAAGTGCACCAGGTTCAACTGGTTACATCTACCATACTCATACAATAAGTGCACCAGGTTCAACAGGTTACATCTACCGTACTCGTACGATAAGTGCACCAGGTTCAACAGGTTATATCTACCGTACTCGTACGATAAGTGCACCAGGTTCAACAGGTTACATATACCGTACTCGTACGATAAGTGCACCAGGTTCAACAGGTTATATCTACCGTACTCGTACCATAAGTACACCAGGTTCAACTGGTTACATCTACCGTACTCGTATCATAAGTGCACCAGGTTCAACTGGTTACATCTACCGTACTCGTACGATAAGTGCACCAGGTTCAACTGGTTACATAGACCAAACTTACACGGTAAGTGCACAAGGTCCAATAAGTTACATCTACCGTATTCACACAATAAGTGCACCAGGTCCAACAGGTTGCATCTATCATACTCAGACGATAAGTTCACCAGGTGTAATAGGTAAATAGACCGTACTCACATGATAAGTGCACCAGGTCCAATGGGTCACATCAATAGTATTCAGACAATAAGTGCACCAGGTCCAATAAGTTACATCTCTACCGTATTCACACGATAAGTGCACCACAAGGTCCAATAGGTTACATCTACCATACTCACACGATAAATGCACCAGGCCCAATAGGTTACATCTACCATACTCACATGATAAGTGCACCAGGTCCAATAGGTTACATCTACCATACTCACATGATAAGTGCACCAGGTCCAATAGGTTACATAGACAATACTCACATGATAAGTGCACCAGGCCCAATAGGTTACATCTACCATACTCACATGATAAGTGCACCAGGTCCAATAGGTTACATCTACCATACTCACATGATAAGTGCACCAGGTCAAATAGGTTACATAGACAATACTCACACGATAAGTGCACCAGATCCAATAAGCTACATCTACCGTATTCACGCGATAAGTGCATCAGGTCTTATAGAATAGTAATCTATTAGACCTGGTGCACTTATCGTGTGAATACGGTCTGTAATTTACATACCATATTCAGATGATAAAAGCACCAGGTCCAATAGGTTACATCTACCATACTCACATGATAAGTGCACCAGGTCCAATAGGCTACATAGACCGTACTCTCACGATAAGTGCACAAGGTCTTATAGAATAGTCTGTAATTTACATACCATATTCAGATGATAAGTACACCAGGTCCAATCTACCGTATTCACACGATAAGTGCATCAGGTCCAACAGGACACATCTACCGTACTCATACGATAAGTGCACCAAGTCTACATAGATCGTACTCACATGACAAGCATACTAACTAGTGTAACGTTACACCAGCACATTTACACAGAACTAGTGTAACGTTGCACCAGCACATTTACACAGAACTAGTGTAACGCTACACCAGCACATTTACACAGAACTAGTGTAACGCTACACCAGCACATTTACACAGAACTAGTGTAAAGCTACACCAGCACATTTACACAGAACTAGTGTAACGCTACACCAGCACATTTACACAGTACTAGTGTAACATAACACCAGCACATTTATACAGAACTAGTGTAACGTTACACCAGCACATTTACACAGTACTAGTGTAACGTTACACCAGCACATTTACACAGTACTAGTGTAACGTAACACCAGCACATTTATACAGAACTAGTGTAACGCTACACCAACACATTTACACAGTACTAGTGTAACGTAACACCAGCACATTTATACAGAACTAGTGTAACGTTACACCAGCACATTTATACAGAACTAGTGTAACGTTACACCAGCACATTTATACAGAACTAGTGTAACGTTACACCAGCACATTTACACAGTACTAGTGCAACGTAACACCAGCACATTTACACAGTACTAGTGTAACGTTACACCAGCACATTTACACAGTACTAGTGTAACATTACACCAGCACATTTATAAAGAACTAGTGTAACGCTACACCAGCACATTTACACAGTACTAGTGTAACGTTACACCAGCACATTTACAAAGAACTAGTGTAACGCTAAACCAGCACATTTACACAGTACTAGTGTAATGTTACACCAGCACATTTACACAGTACTAGTGTAACGTTACACCAGCACATTTACACAGAACTAGTGTAACACGTTACACCAGCACATTTACAAAGAACTAGTGTAACGCTACACCAGCACAGTTACACAGAACTAGTGTAACATTACACCAGCACATTTACAAAGAACTAGTGTAACGCTACACCAGCACATTTACACAGAACTAGCGTAACGTTACACCAGCACATTTACACAGAACTAGTGTAACGTTACACCAGCACATTTACACAGTACTAGTGTATCGTTACACCAGCACATTTACAAAGAACTAGTGTAACACTACACCAGCACATTTACACAGAACTAGTGTAACGTTACACCAGCACATTTACACAGAACTAGTGTAACGTTACACCAGCACATTTACACAGAACTAGTGTAACATTACACCAGCACATTTACAAAGAACTAGTGTAACGCTACACCAGCACATTTACAAAGAACTAGTGTAACGCTACACCAGCACATTTACACAGAACTAGCGTAACGTTACACAAGCACATTTACACAGAACTAGTGTAACGTTACACCAGCACATTTACACAGTACTAGTGTATCGTTACACCAGCACATTTACAAAGAACTAGTGTAACGCTACACCAGCACATTTACACAGAACTAGTGTAACATTACACCAGCACATTTACAAAGAACTAGTGTAATGCTACACCAGCACATTTACACAGAACTAGTGTAACGTTACACCAGCACATTTACACAGTACTAGTGTAACGTTACACCAGCACATTTACACAGAACTAGTGTAACGTTACACCAGCACACTTACACAGAACTAGTGTAACGTTACATCAGCACATTTACACAGTACTAGTGTAACGTTACACCAGCACATTTACACAGTACTAGTGTAACATTACACCAGCACATTTACCAGGGCGTTCACTAGACTTTGAAACTCAAGAGTCAATGACCCTTGAGGTCAAAATCTCAAGAGTCAAACAGGAATTTTCAAGAGTCAAGCTGGAATTTTCAAGAGTCAAATATATGCATGTTGGTACTTTACGTACATGTAATTTTTGTAGGTTCGTGCTACCACTGTTAGCGAAGGGATTTTTCTTTTTAGCATCTCTACACCAAGTACAATACAACAGAATCTGATCATCAGTTTGTTTCATTTCCAGCCACTCAAATTCATTAAGCCACTCAGACCTGAATTTTCTTTTTACTTTAGACTTACGAGTGTCACAGTCTACTTTATGGCGTTTAGGTGTCCCAGGTTCACTAACACTATCACTCAGCTTACGTTTGCTGGGTGTGCCAATTCTGAAGTGACTAAGGCTTTTCTGAACCATATTTAAGATTTAATTTCTAAAACTGATACTCTTTAATTTTTTATCTCCGATCTGATTGAAAATATAACTAAGAATGATTTAGGAATATTCTCCAGAAAATGAAGGAATAATGTAGAAACAATGAAATGATTAATGGGTGGTGCACACAATGAATACCCCATAGAAATCTGTAACAAACAATAGCAAAAGTCATCATCAAACGATTCCGGCGTATAATTTCTATATCAGTGGCCCACTATAAGCTTCTCAAATAGCAGACAACTTATTATTGACAATACACGTGTTACAAAAACACCGTTTTATCTATGCCGATTGATTGTACATTGACAATACACATAATGTCATCACCTACTTAAACACAAACGGTAATTGGTTGTTTGCAAAACTTGCTAAAGGTGTTTATTGTGACAATCAATAATAATTGTCTTTTGATAAAAACTAATTTTTACCGGAAAATACCGAGCCGTACAGGTATTAGAGAAACGTTATTAAAGATTTATTTCCCTTTGATACTAAAGTTTGGGTAAGCCGTTTTTCTCAACCACCCAACTGAATAATGACATCAACCACGCGTTTTGAACATAACCCTGGGCGGCGCAAGTGATGAAGGCGCTTTATGCGTGGTTGATACTATATTCTGATCGGCTGGTTGAGATAAAGATTTTACGTAGAGTTTGCCTAGACGCCATTAAATTTTTGTCCGATTGTGAGTCCCTCGTAAATCACGATCGTGTTCATAACGAAATGCAGCAGACTTTTGATGAAAATAACTGCGTTTTATATATGAACGATTACGGTCTTCGACCTCGTAGACAAACATATTTTGATAATTACTCCGCTGAGAAAATATTTGATGACGCATGGCCGATCAACGCCCCGGGTCAAGTTGACTCTCAGGGCATTTTCACCAAGAGTCAAAAAGCGTCTTTATCAATTTTCGTGCGTCAAAACCCGGGAGCTCGGATCAAATGAACGCCCTGCATTTACACAGAACTAGTGTAACGCTACACCAGCACATTTACACAGAACTAGTGTAACGTTACACCAGCACATTTACACAGAACTAGTGTAACGCTACACTAGCACATTTACACAGAACTAGTGTAATGTTACACCAGCACATTTACACAGAACTAGTGTAACATTACACCAGCACATTTACAAAGAACTAGTGTAACATTACACCAGCACATTTACACAGTACTAGTGTAACGTTACACCAGCACATTTACACAGTACTAGTGTAACATTACACCAACATATTTATACAGAACTAGTGTAATGTTACACTAGCACATTTACACAGAACTAGTGTAACATTACACCAGCATATTTACACAGTACTAGTGTAACGTTACACCAGCACATTTACACAGTACTAGTGTAACGTTACACCAGCACATTTACACAGTACTAGTGTAATGATACACCAGCACATTTACACAGTACTAGTGTAATGTTACACCAGCACATTTACACAGTACTAGTGTAACGTTACACCAGCACATTTACACAGTACTAGTGTAACGTTACACCAACATATTTATACAGAACTAGTGTAATGTTACACCAGCACATTTACACAGAACTAGTGTAACATTACACCAGCATATTTACACAGTACTAGTGTAACGTTACACCAGCACATTTACACAGTACTAGTGTAACGTTACACCAGCACATTTACACAGTACTAGTGTAACGTTACACCAGCACATTTACACAGAACTAGTGTAATGTTACACCAGCACATTTACACAGTACTAGTGTAACGTTACACCAGCACATTTACACAGAACTAGTGTAACTTACACCAGCAATTAACAGAACAAAACACCCACATTTACACAGAACTAGTGTAACGTTACACCAGCACATTTACACAGAACTAGTGTAACGTTACACCAGCACATTTACACAGAACTAGTGTAACGTTACACCAGCACATTTACACAGAACTAGTGTAAATGAATGCGTATCATATCAAGCAACACTTCCATGTTGTGAGAGTTTATGATCCACAGAAAGCATACAATTAAAACTAACCAATGATCTAGGTACCTAGCGAAACTCAATTCATTCATCTCGAATCAACATTGCGATTTGTTTTCCCACTGTCACATGGTCGGAGGGAATAGCCCAAGTCAATTAATCGATCCGTTGTTGGTTCTTTGTATCTGTTCAATCAACCACGAATGAAAAAATGACCAGACGCGCGCGGCACGCAAAGGTTGCGTGTTCCACATGGGCATGTACTGTACATCCACAAGTTAATTGAGGATTAAAAATTGATTGGGATAGTTAAGGTTGATAATACATGTATGTTAATTAATACGATTAAAGCGACATTACATCGCTAAAAGGCAAATAAATGTACTGTTCATGTATAAATGCATTGCTACAACAAAGTCTTACTAATACATTCGAACACAAACATTGAATCAATAAATAGTGTCTTTGTGGTCTACAAACTTTCAAACGTGAATGTAGGATTTCATATACACGCTCCTGAATTGACATTTCTTTGCAATTGTAGTCAATACTAAACGTTTGATACTGTCGCTTAGAGATAATAAAGTTAACTAAAATTAGTCTACAAATAAATATGCATAGGCACAAATGTGAAATATAACGGTAAATCTGTAAAATATATCTCGTTATTCGGGATACACAGGTTGTATTACACATGTATGTTGGCCCTGTTTACATTATTTTGTTATGTCAACAAACCGCGTATACGACACTTGTTTATTAGTTGAAATACTCAGTTTTTGAGGCAAATATTAGGAAAATATTTATACCATATAATAGGAAATTACATTCTGTATACATTTGCGTTTTCACTGATGTAGTGTCGCTTTAATACAATGTACAGTACAGACATAATGGCTCAAACATTTTCCGTCATCACGGCAACCAAAACTCAACGCGGGCGACTTTCTTATCCACTAAGGTACGGGGATGTCCGCCATTCTTCGCAATTTTTAACATGTTACCATCGAAGAACGCAACAGGGAACTAAAGATTGTGCCACAGGCCTTCGGACAGATATTGATAGCAGATCCGCGATGGAACCACCGCAATACCGCTATGATAGTTACCTGTAAATTAAGTATTAAACATACGAAAAATAACTGATGGTATACATGTATGTACTACTGTGAAATCAGAGGGAAATCCTAATGTCATTGTCAGTCATTTGTGTGTGTTTTACGTTTATTTATCGTCGCTACCGGTTGCCCATATGAGCGACGCCTCCTGAAGAGATTAGTCATTTTAGATTTTGGAGGATAGTGCAATGATACAGACAGAGACCCATTCCAGAGTTTTCTCTGGTTATTTTACGTGCACGATGTAAAGCACCGACACGAGACCTTGGTTTAACGTCCCATTTGAAAGACAGTTAATTTTATTAGGGTCAGACGTGGGATTGAACCTGCGATCCCTGGATTACCAGTCCAGCGTGTTACCACTGGACTACAGATCCGTCAGGTAGGTTTATTTATGAAATTACATTGCAGTAATTTGTTTTCATATTTCAGTTTCCTGTACTGTGTGTGATTGGTCGGTGATATAATCGCAACATCTTGAGCATGGTTCCCAATTTTTAACACAAATGAATGTTCCCATGTAGACATGGAGGTGCAAACAATGGACCAGTCGCGAAATGCCCTATCGCTCCGACCCTAAGATCACGTGACCCAGTAACGCGAAACCTCCGAAAAACAAATACAATATGGCTATATAATATATAGAACTACATGGATTGAACCAGGACTATAGCTAGATAAAACAGGCCCTGATTGAACATATTAAATCAGATGGGACGTTAAACCGAGGTCTCGTGTCGGTGCTTTACACAGTGCACGTAAAAGAACCAGAGGAGATTCTGGAATGGGTCTCTGTCTGTATCATGCACTATCCTCCAAAATCTAAAATGACTAAACTCTTCAGAAGGCATCGCTCATATGGGCAACCAGTAGCGACGATAAATAAACGTAAAACACACACCCCAATAAATAAAGCTAGTCGGCAATTTAAACTGCTAATTTTGACCTCAGTAATTTTGGGTTCACAAAGATTATTTTAAGTGTGTCCTAAGTTGCATTGGTTATTTAAATATAGAGGACGAAACCTTCTCATAACCAAAATTCTTTTTCAAAATATGCCACACCCGAGTATTTTTCCAGAGTTATGATGAAACTCGTGCTGAGAATAGCCATGTTCTGATGATGTGATACTGCTTGGGTGCTACCTTTAACCCATTTCATTCTGGATATGGGCCATTGTATCTTACTATACAACATTTTGTTTGAAAACCAAAAAATATTATTTTTTTAGGAAGAAGTGCCCCCACCCCCCCACAGAGGGCGAAGTCAGGGTCCTTAGGGCGACAATTTCGCCCGCATCGCCCTCTAGAATAATCCCTGATCTGCCAAGTAATAATATTTTTTATCGGAACCTAATTTACTGTGCGATGATATCCAGGGATCATTCTAGAGGGTGATGTGGGCGAAATAGTCGCCTTAGGGACACTGACTCTGGGGGCCCCACTTCTCCCTAAAAAAAATAGTTTTTTTGGTTTTTACGATTTTCAAACAAAATTTTGTATAGTAAGATACACTGGCCTGTTATAAAGCACTCCTTCTATTCAAATGTTGTATTTAATGGTTGTACTGTGCATTTTAGCCCTATTTTGCAGAAGTATATTAAAGAAAACCATTTAAGGAAGCGATCACGCGCTTTCTCACTTCTCCCAAAAATTCTGACATAGAATGAACCCTGATATCTCCTATGACACTCCTCGATTAAAAGCAATTTTTCATTGCATCACAGCGGAAAATGTTTCAATCAGTCTGTACTGTATGCCACGTTTAGCAGGTAGTTATCCGAAAAAATTAATGCCCCATTGTATGACAGGTCTGAACATTTGCAAGTGTGGCTGGCGTACAGTGGTATAGGATCGGAGTTGCAGGGATCATTCTAGAGGGCGATGTGGGCGAAATTGTTGCCCTCTGGAGGGGCCCCACTTCTCCCTAATAAAAAATTTTAAAAAAATATTTTTTTGGTTTTTACGATTTTCAAACATACACTGGCCCATTATAAAGCACTCCTTCTATTCAAATGTTGTATTTAATGGCTTTAACCCTATTTTGCAGTATATTAAAGAACACCATTTAAGGAAGCGATCACACGCTTTCTCACTTCTCCCAAAAATTCTGACCTATAATGAACCCTGGAGTTGAAATCGAACAGTCCCAGGTTCAATACTCGGCATGTCACTTATGTAGTGTCATTAATGATTAAGTAAGGCACCTTGCACACATTGCTTAGTACCAGGGCTCAAGCTAGACTCCAAATTTTGGGAGAAGTCACTTCTCCCTCCAGATGATTTAGGGAGAAGTGAGAAAATTTAGGGAGAAGTGGGGAGACTTTTGAATGACTGCAAATAGTGAAACCGTATTTAGTCCAGGTTTGCAGGATATACATTGTAGGAACAATTGTATGTAGAAAAGCTGCAGGGCATTCAGTAGACTGAAAGTAAAAGAGTCAATGACCCTTGAGGTCAAATCTCAAGAGTGTCAAGCTATATATTAGGAGAGTCAATAAGAGTGCATGTTGGTATTTTCCGTACAGGTAACTGTATCCCGACCATATAATTACCTCTAGGCCAATGTGTGTCTTTGGTGCAACAAGACCTATTTTTTTTATCACAATTAGAGAAAACATTGACTACATTGCCGAGTTATGTTTAGGACCTTACAACTAAGTTTCATGTTACTTTATAACTTGTATAGTGCTACA
Source organism: Archivesica marissinica (assembly GCA_014843695.1). Classification (NCBI taxonomy): domain Eukaryota; kingdom Metazoa; phylum Mollusca; class Bivalvia; order Venerida; family Vesicomyidae; genus Archivesica; species Archivesica marissinica. The sequence goes on from CM026400.1 coordinate 4,791,664, forward strand.
TTGTATCCCATCTGCATTTAATTTTATTATGCACGAAATCAGTACGAAACGGATCGAGTGCGGTTCGACGACATTGTAAAACCGTTAATTTGTATACATTTCTTATATAAAGCGGACATATTCATTTCAACATGTGTATGCATTTATAATATGTATAACTTGTATCGTTTGCGAAATCAACTAAAAGTCGAATCCGAAACTCGTAAATTATATTGTTTTTTTTTTGTTACAAGCCTTCAGAAACGTTGCAATCATGGCCCCGGCATCAGCATATTCGAAATGCATGATTCTACACAGACTATCAATTTTATATACGCTGCATAAATGTAGGCACTGAAAGCCAGTCTAATAAATTTAGTCACAACCACAGAATATTACCTTGACCCCGAGTAATTTTCCGTAAATAGCTTCAAATGGGACATTCCAATTTTCAGCAAATTGATTTTTTATTAGTCAATTTTCGCACATATTTTCAACAATGACTAATTTTTAGCATTTACCTGTATTTCAACACTGATTGTTATAAATTGGTATCCTGGCAGTGTGTATTCCAAACGACAAAGCAAACAAACGGATTAGAAATCATCATTAATTATGTAAAATTGTATTACATCGGCGTCTGATCGATTTGTCGGGGAGATTAGCTTATTTTGGACTGTCAAAATGCCATGCTCTCCAGAAATAAGGCGAAATGGATGTCGCCCTGATGTTTATTTTAGGCGAAGTGTCCGGGAAAAAAGTGATCACTTCACCCTGAGTACTGGTTACAGTCGGCTAAGCCTGACCAGGACAAATTGTCTAGGTCCCCACTAGGGATTTGACATTAATGGAACATACACACATAGTGACATACATTTGCAGTTAGGGATAGAGGCAGTAATTCCGCAAAAAACAGGTGGCAATTTAAACTAAAGCTGAAAAGTAGAATACTCTTCAATTGAACACTGTTGAAGATCAAATTTAACCCTAACCCTAATGTCCATATTACTGCCAAATTGCCAATTGTATATTTCGTTACTGCCTCTATCGTTATCAGTGGGGTAATGGGACAGGTGTGACCCTGGACAGGTGTGACCCCGTTTGGGACACAAACACACAACACAACCTTCTTGATTCTACCGCTGTTTGATGGGCCTAAAAATGCAGTATACATACATACTGAAGTACAATACACCTTGTTATCTGAACATTACTTACTATATCCCGGCGTGACGCGTTTTCACCCAGAACAGATTTTCGCCTAACTGTGGGAATAGCAAGTCGCGAGATCACGCAATATTTCACGCTCCAGTTACCGGAATTATAAATAAACATACCTTGTGCACTTCCAATCTATTTCTATTATTTTCTAACTGATCATAATATATCAGACAAGGTAAATTAGCGGTGAAAACTTTAAACCTACCCCAGTTTTCACTAATTTCACTATATCCGTTTTATGTCACCATATAAATATCATTTTTTAAAGAAATTGGCAATTTTTTCTCCAAAATGACATATGCATCGTCTGCCACGCCAATATATTTACGAATAAAAATGTCATTATAGTCTCACTGCTCCGTGTTTATGAGTTATGTCCGTTATTACACACATGGGGTCCTTATTCATAATATCGATTTTCACCGTTTTTCGCCTTCAGGTCCATGTGTTTTCACAGAGGTTCTCCAACTGATATACATGGTTGTGTAAACCTAGTTATTCTCTGTTAGGCACCGTGTGATGTGTTCGATGGATGGGTCCAGTTACGGTTCTGCACCCAGTCAGAGTAATTAGGAGGGGCGACGACTTCTTATGCCCCGTGTGTTTGTCTAAGTTAAACTAAATTAGTGTTTTAAATACAGTATATAGACAAAATGCTCTCCAACAAATGAATTTTGAATTTTTGAGTGAAAATGATAAATTAAGCCTATTATTAAAGTAAGTGTTCCTTATTTATATTGTTTTGTTAAAAAAATCTGTTGCTTACATAATAATGCTCGCGCTGTAGGCAATTTCCACAGTTAGGCGAAAACATGTGACGTCATTCCGGATTACTGAGAATGAGGTACCGCTATTTTGTCAACTTTTCTCAATAAGTAAACAATCGGTTTTCTTCGAGATTTTGGGGAGTGAAAGGTAAAATATTGTTTATTTGGTGACATAAAATTGTTTGCAGTGTATGACAATTCTAAACCTAAAGGAGTCCGTTATGTACTACGTCGTTGAAAACCAGTAACACCGGGATATGTAGTGTTGAAATGAAATTGACAAGAAAAATAACTGCCATTAACTGGCCAATTTCTTGTCCAATAAATATACATGTTAAACTACACCATAATCTAAAATAATGTAACCCTATCATATAACCTGGTCATACCTATACCTGGTCCCTAAACGGGGTCACACCTGTCCAGGGCCACACCTGTCCCATATTCATCAGTGGTTAACGTACACTACATGGTTTTGCATACAAACATATGATATTAATTTAAAAAGTAAATGAATCCAGCGACTTGAAACATGGTGTTGTGTCTTTAAGCTGGTTTACCTGACTCTCTTGTCTGCTTAGTTCCATAGTTTCAACATTATTTACAATGTTGATTTGTCTAAATGAGAATACTCCTCGAAAATGAGCGACATTTTCATTTTTTTCTCTAGAAAAAAATAATTCAGCCTATTTCCGGTCGGCCATATTTTACGATTTATTCTATTCCCCGTACATTCTCTCCGTACCATACCGTTCAACAATAAGATGCTCCTATGGTACAAATGAGAATTAAATTTACATGTTCTTGTTCACACATATCTTCAATTCGTATGTATAGCTGCTTAGGAAATAATATTAGTCTTTCAGTTATTTATTGGCGAATACAAAACATGGTATTAGAGTTCTGATACGGCATTGACTTTTTCGACCATTCCGTTTTATTATTTTACATAATTTGTTTTTTATACATGTACATGCAGTATAATTATTTTTTATATCATTTGCTTGTTTTTATGTTACCATGTGGTTCAGTGAGACAGTTACTAGTCAGGTCTCTTGTAACATATTGTAAAGTGTACATAGTTTGTGTTAGTCTCGTCTCAGTCAAAGTAAACTTTGTACTTTCGAGCCGTTTTTAGATTTTCGGTCAGCATAACATTGTGTCTTATTCTTATTCATTTTGTCTAGTATATTGTCAAACATCTATTTGTTGGATGCTTCATTTATTTGATTTCTGGCAAACACATAAAATCCGACTACTGTTCGCGGTTTCCAATCTATGGTTATTTTAAGCTCTCAAATAAAACAAATGTACAGGTCATGTACATTGTCCAACATTGAAAACCAACTGAGTTTTGATTGAATAAAACTGAACCATGTGATATTTTTGGAGGGAACTTATAAATAGAATTAATTTTATCCATAAAGGGGACTAACTTGATATATACAGAGCTGTCCAAAAGTCCAGTCTGTTACACTTCTATAAGCTATATGTGACCGTATAATGGCTGAAAGAGCTGTAACACGGTATCGAATCAGGACAGCTTAGCAGACGGGTACACAATCGTTACCCGTATAGTATTCGTCCTCATTATAGCGGATCAGTTTTTAAGTGGTGGTATGCAATCAAAGTACGGCATTACACATCGCTCATATGGGCAACCGGTGGCGACATAGTAAAAGTAAAACACACACATTCGTCATCTGTGCCCACTAGCTAATCCAATGCATTACTATTCACTCGGAAATGTACCTGCATATCAATGAAAGCGCATTTAGAGTCCTTGTTCAAAACCCTGCACAGAACCTGGCATTCGCTTACATTGTTTGTTAGTTTATACACATTTAGTTTAGCTCGATTGCGAAACAAGTTATTTCAATTTATATTAATCACTCTCGAGACCTCATTCCTGATGGAATCCATCGCCACGAGGGAGAGAGAAGAGGCAACGTGGAATTTAAATGCCTTGCCTAAGGGCACAATCGTAACGGCTCCAGCGGTACTCGAACTACGGACCTTTCGCACCTGAAGCGAACGCGCACCCACTGCGCTATCACGACTTCCACTTGACATTGTTTGTTAGTAACACCGGAAACAGTTGCTTTACTAAGTCTCGCCTTAAGCCATGTGTAATGCTCACAAAAACGTTACAAGAAAATGTTCAAGAAAAACAAGGGTATCCACGGATAATATGGGGACGGTTACCTGAGTACAAACGTATTAACTGCCCCAGCTCTAAAGACATTTAGTGATATTCCGTAAAATTATATTAAATTGTACCAAATACGCTATAAAATGTTGAAATTATGCAAATCACGTGTATTTATATATATATATATATATAATTTAATTTCATTACGAAAGCGGTTTTTGAATCATTAGACTGTTGTTGTGCTTGATAAAAAATCACTATTCTATTTAATTAATTAAGTCGTTGGCTGACTGTTGCATATTTTATATACGACACTTTTCACAATCTGCTGTATAGTTTGGGGCTGGGCTGAATTACTTGGACGAAATTCCAAGCATCTCACAAACTGTTTGCTAAGGTTTTCAGCGAACGAACACGCTCTATCGAAGTCATTATTGACAATATCGATGTACGACATGACAATGTCGATGTACGACATACGACAATGATGATAATGTTTTCTATCGTCGCCGCCGGTGAACCATGTGGGCGAGCAGTCTAATTAGATAAATTCGTACAGAACAGTTTCGCTTGGCCTTCGTGGTGTCTATACATATTCTTCTTCCTTCCTGCTGACAATTCCTTCGTAAGCTCATATCCAACCGCTGCTGTTTTAGGGCGATATTAGTGATCATGCAGTAACACGCAATTGACAATGCAATAACAACAGATCGACCACATAGCGCCCGTTCGTGCACCCAAACCACAAGGGACATATTTCTTTGTAACACAGGCACTTTTGAGAGACAGACAAGTCAAAGATAATGTGTATGCCACATAGTTCATATACGGGCCTCTTAACCTGTTCAGATGCTGAGATAATACAGTATCTGCTTTTGTAAATTTTGAGGTAGCGAGTAAATTGTTTGGTTCTACTTCTTGGATCATCTAAGGAGCAGATGGTTGGAAATCGTGAATATTCTTCCATAATCCCCATGTTCAGTAAGAATGTTCAATATCTGCCCGCAAATGGACCGATTTGTTCAACATTACTATTTCATCTGTATTTCTTTAACTTCCACATGATTGGCCACTGTGTTATATATTACTCTGCATTCAATGCGACACTGAGAGTTCTCAGAATGCATTGAGTGGTGTTTTTTACGTTTATTTATCGTCGCTACCGATTGTCCATATGAGCGACGCTTCCTGAAGAGATTAGTCATTTTAGATTTTTGAAGGGTAGTGCAATGATGCAGACAGAGACCCATTTCAGAGTCTCCTCTTGTTCCTGTTACGTGTACGGTGTAAAGCACCGACACTAGACCTCGAACATGCGATCCTCGATTATCTGTCCAACGTGTTAACCACTGGACAACATATCCGTCTGTGACGCTTTGATTGGTTATAATGTCGAGCATATATATGAAGCATGCTTTGAATACACGCGTTACAAGTTAGCTCTAACGCGTTCTGAACTATGTAGAGTGATTGAACCTATGCTCGGCGTAAATCCTACATATCATGTAACAAAAGTTAAATGCACTTGCCGTATATTATTATTATTTTCTTAAGTCGTGAACACAACTTTCATAAAATTGTTGTTGAAAATGTTAGCTTCATTACGCAACCATGTGCCTAAATACAGCTATCGCAACGGCACCTGTTTCCATGGGGAACTAGATACTTTAGGGCACCTATGCATGGGTAAATGTTGAATATATTATTTTGACTTAGTAACATCAATAACTAACAATATTACAACTCATAAGAAACTTTGTTCTGGTTATTTGTACATTTTTTCCCCAATCCGGATAGCCACCTCAAATGCTCATAAACCTCATCATTTCGGTGGTAAAAAGGTTCCCAACAAGTTGTCTGTTTATATTCGGCTACTGAACCAGTCAGGTGACAGTTGCATTAGACTACCGGTACGCACAGCGGAATGTTATTAAACCATGATTCACCTCTGTCAGCGAAAATAGGTTAAAACTATTTAAATATTTAAAATACGGATGTAAATGGAAAAAATACGCCGAGCATAGGAATACGCCGAGCATAGGTTCCACCACTCGACACATCGTGATGCAGCAGAGACCGATAAGCCAGACAAGGGGCTTCAACCTTGGAGTCATACTCTATCCAACTTCCGGTTTCATTACATATTGAGATGGAGTAGTCACAGTGATCAAGAGTTATTCGAGTATCGTCGTATATATGAATGATATATCGCATTCCTCTGTAGCAAACACTAATTAGTCTATACAAATTTATTTTAGCTCGATTGCGAAACAAGTTCTTACAACTTATATTAATCACTCTCGAGACCTCATTCCTGATGGAATCCATCGCCACGATGGAGAGAGAAGAGGTAACGTGGAATTTAAATGCCTTGCCTAAGGGCACAATCTTAACGGCTCAAGCTGGGTTCGAACTCCGGACTGTTCGCACCTGAAGCGAACGCGCATCCACTGCGCTATCACGACTTCCTTTAATTCAATTAGTTATCTTTCTGATGCAGATTCGTACAAACAACCAACGTCTCGAGCACGAAAACGATGGTTTGAAATATACTACATCACGTCTACTGATCCCATTGCAATAAGCACAATACTGGTTTCTGAATGTCTGTAATGTTATGTTACTCAAAACTGGAAGAAAGTCTCCGAAGTCTGAACCATTTGAATACGGCCTGGTACAGTTCCGTCGTAAGAGTTGGTCTGCCGTTGCTGGGCAAGTAGAAATAGCATAAAAACCAGTTTGTCGGTATGAAACCCGTTTGGTCAAATGCATCGATACACATGATGGCAGTTGTTCGTCCGTGTTGTTTTCGTAACTAGGAAAATCATGTATTGTTCTGTTCGTGTTTTCAATTGTAATGTCAAACTTCTGGAATTCTTCACCGAGCATACTACGACAACATGTTCTGTTTCTCTTGCAAGAAACGTCGCAGCTGCACATTTCACAACAGCTTTCCTGATCTGTATGGGCATTTAACGCAAAGTCACAGAGAGATACATGTATATGGGCACACTTTCAATTGTGTTTCAACAACTGTTCATTACATTCATTACATGCGAGACGTTTGCTGCCATAAAATGCTATGTAATTAAATATGCATGCCCTTTGGTGTCAAGGAATCTACAATTCCATAATAATGTTTATCCCACAAGAAATGTTGATTTCTGTCTTTTGAGAAACAATATAACTAGCTTGCGGACGATCGATGGTTCTATCTGGGCGCTCGCCTGTGTATATAGGATTACTGACCAAAGGGCTATCTGATGTGGAAGTCATGATAGCGCAGTGGATGCGCGTTCGCTTCAGGTGCGAAAGGTCCGGAGTTCGAGCCCCACTGGAGCCGTTACGATTGTGCCCTTAGGCGAGGCATTTAAATTCCACATTGCCTCTTCTCTCCTTCATGGCGATGGATTCCATCAGGAATGAGGTCTCGAGAGTGATTAATATAAGTTTGAAAGAACTTGTTTCGCCATCGAGCTAAAATAAATTTGTATAAACTATGTGGCATGTACAAATAAAAACTGGATGTGTGCTCAGTAGCTTCAAACACAGAACAGAAATCAAGAGTCGATGTTTATCTAAATTATTTGGTGGCGCACGGCCCATTGGAACGTTACAACTTGTATCGATTTCTTTGTACTCTATAATAATAACCGTAGTATGCACAGATTGTCAAATAGCCATGTATCAACTACATCACAACTACATCATGTAGGGCGAATAAACAAGAAACAACAATGCAATACGGACGAGGCGGACGATAAATGTTCATAATTTTCAACCAGATACCTCGTCAACCAGACAGTACCATGCACGAATGTTCCGCATTCCGCCAGAACTATTAGAGCATAGTTCAGTTATGTTATATTTCGGGTTTTACGCCTGCATCAGTACCATGTCGGGCTATATCGCCGGCGGGCAGTTTACCTAACAACACCTTTCCTGGGCAGGCTCCAACGGTTAACCAATACTTGGGTGCACCAACCTCCGTAAGAAACTGCCAACTTGTTCATATAAATGAGACACGGCCTGAGCGGGGCTCGAACCCGTGACCATCAGTGATGATAGGTTACAGTGGTATAAAAGTCAGCGACCTTAACCACTCGACCACGGAGGCGGACCCAGTACAGTTCAGTCTTGCACATTTGCAAGCATATAATTCTGCATATTTCTGATTTCATTTCGTTCATCAATACATAGTTGCTCTTGCTAAGCGCTGTCACTGTACACAGCGGTAAGGATATACCTAGATACCGTCTCCGTGGCCTATTGGTTAAGGCGTCCGCCTATGGTGCGGGGGGTCGAACCTCGTATGGGGTTTGTTCTGATATTGCCGGTTGGTGAACCGCCAGCTAGTTAAATAATGGTTACCGATTGCCTAGCATAGGATGTTCATAAAAAGCGGTGTCTCATAAGTCAGAAATGGCTGGCCCTTTAAATAGGGGTGACACTATAATAAACATACACTTTACTTTACTTTACAATTATCTATTATCAATAGAAGCAATGTTAAACTGATTCATGCTTAAAACATGCAACAAAGGAAAATATGAAAACTATGTGGGCATAAAACACATACATGTATGTACTCGTATATATGACACAGTCATATCAGTTGTGGACAAGTCGTCTATAATATGCCTAAACTATCGTTTAAAAACATGTAATAATATTTGTCTTTCAGTTGTTTATTGGCGAACAAAACATGGTTTGGAGTTCTGATGTGTAGGAATTAACCACGCAGGCCTAAGTGGTTAATTCCGGCGACCAGATCGACAAACCATTTTTATTCGACTATAAATAACGCGAATACAAATATGCAGACGGATCTACATAGTCCATTGGTAACACACTGGACTGGTAATCCAGGGATCGCAGGTTCGATTCCCCGTCTGACCCTAATAAAATTAACATTCTTTCGGATTGGACTTTAAACCAAGGTCTCGTGTCGGTGCTTTACACCGTGCACGTAAAAGAACCAGAGGAGACTCTGGAATGGGTCTCTCTCTGTATCATTGCACTATCCTCCAAAAATCTAAAATGACTAATCTCTTCAGGAGGCGTCGCTCATATGGGCAACCGGTAGCGACGATAAATAAACATAAAACACACACTTTAAAGGTCGCTTTCGATTCTAACATGACAAAAATACAAAAAAAGAACAAAAATAGTTGATGTTATTATTTTAGAAAGCACACATGACGTCACAAAACTGCAAACATGTTAATAAAATGACGTCACGTTTGACATCATGCTAGCTAAACCATGATTTATTGCCGGACACGGTACATGCCTTCTTTGCGCATACAGACAAAATATCGAGTTACGTTAGAATTTATTTTAAGGAATTGTTCCCACAAGTATAAAATTAAACACTTCATATGACCTTAGAATATACATAATGACATTGAAATGCTGAAATACAGAAATTACAACAAAAAGCTAAGAAGTAAGAACTAACGTGAACGGCTTTCGAATAAACAATGTTATATCCTCTAATGGCGTGCACAATTACGTGTTTGTCACGGCTGTGCTACATGTATATCTCTTGGCACTGGAATCACTCAGTGTAGTTCGGTTGTTGGTGTTGTTTGTTGTTGCTTTAAACAAATCTCTAAGCAAAGATAACACCCTGCTATTCAATACAAATGCAAGCATTATGAACACACCTTGACAAGCGTTCAGGATTATAAAAATATAAGAGAACGCGACGACACCAGTCCAAATATTGAGGATCCCAAACACCCACGTTACACCTGTAATAGTAGAAAGTTTTGCAAATATAAGTAGTTCATTGCGATCATTTTGTACACTCTTTTGGACGTTTGGAGATCTCCTAATGCTGACGATGACGTAGATGAACATGGTCAGGTTTGCAAACACAACAAGCATGGTAGGAATGACAAATGTATACAAGATTCTCTCTTGAGACGTTATGTAGCAGAATTGTCCACCATACCCGAGTTGACCGGAAGCGGAAATGGAGATCGTAATGTTTACAGCTACACATACTGCAGCCATTAGAAATACATAAGAATGATATAAAATGAATGTCTTCTTACTAGAATCTGATACAGTTTTGATTCTGGAGAGGACACGAAACATGTGGAAAGTGCAAATATTCATCCAAAATATAGAACATAACCACCAGAAATGGATACACATTCCAATAATTTTACATTCAATCGAGTACTGCTGAAATGGATTCAGGCTACCAATAAGTAACATAACCTGAGCAGTTGCCAGGGAAACCACAAGGGACATATTATTCTTTCCTGGCAATGTTTTTCTCAGTCCAGGAAATAAAGAAAACACTATAAATGTAATAGACAATGACACTATGGATAGTGCGCAACTAACGATGGACACTACAAGCTCTGCATTAAACACTCTCTTAGGCCGCAGATGTGTCAATATTTGTTGAAATGCAGAAACACAAAGCATTACATGATCTTGATCAATATGGAAGTACTTATTACTGGTTATCTTCAAATCACCAACTTTAATTCCATCAATAACTTCTGTCCATAATATGTCCTGTTTGAACATATTTACTTTAGGACACGATGAGAATCGAAGTACATCAGTATCTTTCAAGCATGATAATTCACTAATACACACATATTTTACGTAAAATGTGATAGTGGATGGTAGAATTGTTAGACCATCTATGTCTGGTAGAGCATACTCGCCTAGAAGAGCAAGCTGTTCTGTTGTATCTCTCTTGTCCACCCACAAATAGAATAGATCTGAGTTAACCAGCTTGTTAACTATGTTAAGGAATCGATCGTCCATGTCCTTTACAATAATTACAAAATCGACTGTAGTGTTACTGCTATCAACAATGGACACAATGGTTCCATGGAGATTGACTAATTCATCGTTAATCGTCCATGGTTCTAGAGCACCATATGCTTGCAATTTAATTCTTGCATCTGCATAGACTAACGATGAGATATACGTTTGTCTTGTGTTGCCTTGGTTGAATTTCTGGTCAGATTTGTACATCATGGTGACGTCACATATACTATCAACCACTTGGGTAAATATATCATGAAGTTCGTTCATCAAGTTTATTTCCATTGCAAACATTGCTTGTACTGTTACATCTGAAGTTGGTTTCAGGCGTATATCTATAGCATAACTGAATTCGCTTGTGGTAGAGTGGAATATATCTACACACGCTCCGTCTTGCAGCCTCCGCATTGCTGGACAAGTAATGTCCTTACATTGATCCTGAAAAATAATGTCAGATGACGAAGAATTTCATTTATCAACTTAATATAAATGACATTAAAGTACATTATACAGTGGCGCCGCATAATTCGGCAAGAAACGGCAATTTAAAAGAAACAAAAAATATATAGGTGAAGAAAAAAAAGGAACTAAAAGAAGGGAAAAGTGAAAAATGAAGTGGCCCAAAAATGCAATAAAAATGGGAGGGGGGTATAGGTAGGTATGTCATATTGTGTTGTTCTAAGAGAAATTGTAAATCAATATCACATGTCAGATTGCACCATTGTTATTTACATTTACATCCCCTCTCGCACTCTCCTCTCATTAAACAAATCTGCCGGCATACTGATAGGAAGGTGTGAAGCCCCTAAAGGCGAGGGGAGCGACCTTTAAAGTGTCGTGATTACATCATTTTATGGTCTCGGTATATTAATTGGCATATGAATTGTCACACGTTAATAATCTAGTTATCAACTTGTTATAAATTTGAATTTAATTTAATTGCATGTGACCCAAACTGTTAATCCATTCCATGCTAATTGAGTGACCGACAAAGACGAGTCGCTAAATTTATTTTAAACTGATAATAATAATAATAATTGCGTTTACTCTAATAAACATTTTTGTAAATATACGTCACATAGAACAACACATAAATGTAAGTTTTTATTTAGTGTGTATTAACATAAAGAACTAAATAAACAGGATGAGAACAGCGATAAGTCATCGATGATGCAATCCATGACGTATCGCTACCAAACATGTGTTGTTCACGTGACTACTATGTAAATATTCATTGCAATGTCGTAAAAGTTACCATTTAAAGAAAAATTCAAATCAAATATATTTGTCCATTCCTTGGAATATCTTAAAAACATTAACATGGCTGAAGCTAATCAACCTTTCGACTTCAATTTTCCTAAACGGTCCTTTGGGAAGAAGTCACCGGTACTGCGTTCTTTCCAAGCACAGTGGTTTAAGAACTACTCGTGGCTTCACTATGATGAGGTACGTTGAACATTTATTATTATCGTTTTCTGAAAACGTCTTGAAGTAGACATTTTAATTTGAAAATATACTAAATGGCAGGCAAAAATTAATTTGAACAGTATTATAAATAGTATACTACAGTATGAAGTAGTTCAGTAGTTGCTTCCTAAAAATGAGACAATTGTTGGTCTCCATTTAGTTATTTGTTGTTTTTTTCCAGTAACATAATATATCTATACATATCTAATTTTCAGATATATGTTTTTACCGTGATTGCATGAATCAATATCCAGATGTAATTGACAGCTGAGCATGTGTATTTGTTTATTTCCAGAGCAAGGATAGCGCATTATGCTCTGTATGTATGACGGCTGCGAAAGACGGCAAAATCACCAACTCAAAGGTCGACAAAGCCTTCACATCAGCTGGCTTCAACAACTGGAAAGACGCCATTTCCAAATTTAGTAAGCATCAGACGACCGACAGCCATCGTGAAGCCGTTGAGCGCCTAATTACACTCCCCAAACAGTGTCAGTGTAGTCAGAAGCATGAAGTCAGCTACCAAAATGTTGTTTAGCGAGGTTGTGACTGTCCTGACGCTGATTCTAGTAATGCCAGCCACGAACGCAACTAGCGAACGCTCATTTTCGGCACTTCGTCGGGTGAAAACGTACCTTCGCGCCAACATGACACAGGAACGTCTTAATCACCTGATGCTGTTACATGTGCACAGAGAGGCTACTGATGACATGGACCTGAACTGTGTTGCTAATATGTTTGTCATGGCAAAGGAATCACGTACTAGCGTGTTTGGACGACACTGAACAATTACTTAAAGCTTTAGCTATATAGACAATCATGGAATATGTTACCACATGTATGAGATTTGAAATTTTTGAGTTGAGTTGAATCTCAAGCTGAGAAGTTTTGTGAAATTATAAAATGTCATAATTCAGTTTCGCTTTTTCATATTTATTAAAGTTCTTTGTGTGCCTTATACATGTAGTTGTATTAGTTTTGTCTAAAATTTAGAAGTAACAGAATAAATGGTTCAAAGGCCTGCAAATAGCCCTAGTTATGTCACAAGGTTCAGCAAAAAAATCTCCAGCAAAGGAGAGCCCTTAGGGGAAACCCCTACCATACCCAAATGACAGGGATGATATACTGTTATAGGAGGCTTCACGGGTGTGTAAAATATACGCCAAAACGCACCAGAGACGTTCTAGGGTTTCAAATTTTCTGGGGGAAATCCCCCAGACCCCCCTGGTGGGAAGGGGAAACCCCTCCCAAATCGGCGCTCGGTGGGCCGCCCCAATCGCTAAGACCGCGCGGCGCGCCTGTTATATGGGAGAACATATATTTCTCCATTTCATATAAATGACAATTAATACATTATATGAGAGAAAATAAAAATATTTCTCAATTTAATATAAATTACATATTATAATTATTGGAGAATAAATATGTCTTAGTTTAAGAAAAATGACAGTGAAATATGTCAGCATAAAGAGCTGTGAACTTTGTAATAATGTAAATACAGAGAAGACTAAAATTGTTCTATTTCGTAAGAGAGGTGCCGTAAGTCCCATGAAAGAATTATGTGTGTTTTTACGTTTATTTATCGTCGCTACCGGTTGCCCGTATGAGCGACGCCTCCTGAAGAGATTAGTTATTTTAGATTTTGGAGGATAGTGCATGATACAGACAGAGACCCATTCCAGAATCTCCTCTGGTTCTTTTACGTGCACTGTGTAAAGCACCGACACGAGACCTCGGTTTAACGTCCCATCTGAAAGACTGTTAATGTTATTAGGGTCAGACGGGGGATCGAACCTGCGAAGAAGTATATTATAATAACGTTCCTATATAGTTTGTAACGCCTACAATTAATGTTGTGTTGTTTTTAAATATACATGCTCATTTGTGCTTATCAACCAATGTCTAGTTGGCAAAACCTTAAAGGCAATCACTATTTTACTGATATCAATATATATTAATAAACATGACATTACCACCCATTTGCCACTTCAGATATTGTTTTATTCATGTGTAGGTTCTATTGCATGCCCAGTGTGGGGCTTGTCAACATCGAATGATCTTGAAAGGGTACATCTTAAGTTCTGCAAAACCATACTAGGTGTTACGCAGTGCAAATAATGCTGCAACGGTGATCTTGGACGCTTTCCATTATAAATAATAGATGTGTGCATGCTATCAGGTATTGGTTATAAATACGTTAATATATGTGTGATGCTATCAGGTATTGGTTATAAATACGTTAATAGATGTGTGCATGCTATCAGGTATTGGTTATAAATACGTTAATAGATGTGTGTATGCTATCAGGTATTGGTTATAAATACGTTAATAGATGTGTGCATGCTATCAGGTATTGGTTATAAATACGTTAATAGATGTGTGTATGCTATCAAGTATTGGTTATAAATACGTTAATAGATGCGTGCTGCTATCAAGTATTGGTTATAAATACATTAATAGATGTGTGTATGCTATCAAGTATTGGTTATAAATACGTTAATAGATGTGTGCTGCTATCAGGTATTGGTTATAAATACGTTAATAGATGTGTGCATGCTATCAGGTATTGGTTATAAATACGTTAATAGATGTGTGTATGCTATCAAGTATTGGTTATAAATACGTTAATAGATGTGTGTTGCTATTAGGTATTGGTTATAAATACGTTAATAGATGTGTGCATGCTATCAGGTATTGGTTATAAATACGTTAATAGATGTGTGCATGCTATCAAGTATTGGTTATAAATACGTTAATAGATGTGTGCATGCTATCAAGTATTGGTTATAAATACGTTAATAGATGTGTGCTGCTATCAGGTATTGGTTATAAATACGTTAATAGATGTGTGATGCTATCAGGTATTGGTTATAAATACGTTAATAGATGTGTGCATGCTATCAAGTATTGGTTATAAATACGTTAATATATGTATGCTATCAAGTATTGGTTATAAATACGTTAATAGATGTGTGTATGCTATCAGGTATTGGTTATAAATACGTTAATAGATGTGTGTATGCTATCAAGTATTGGTTATAAATACGTTAATAGATGTGTGCATGCTATCAGGTATTGGTTATAAATACGTTAATAGATGTGTTCATGCTATCAGGTATTGGTTATAAATACGTTAATAGATGTGTGTATGCTATCAAGTATTGGTTATAAATACGTTAATAGATGCGTGCTGCTATCAAGTATTGGTTATAAATACATTAATAGATGTGTGTATGCTACCAAGTATTGGTTATAAATACGTTAATATATGTGTACATGCTATCAACTATTGGTTATAAATACGTTAATAGATGTGTGTATGCTATCAAGTATTAGTTATAAGTACTTTAATAGATGCGTGTTGCTATTAGGTATTGGTTATAAATACGTTAATAGATGTGTGCATGCTATCAAGTATTGGTTATAAATACGTTAATAGATGTGTGTATGCTATCAAGTATTGGTTATAAATACGTTAATAGATGTGTGTTGCTATCAGGTATTGGTTATAAATACGTTAATAGATGTGTGTATGCTATCAAGTATTGGTTATAAATACGTTAATAGATGTGTGCATGCTATCAAGTATTGGTTATAAATACGTTAATAGATGTGTGCTGCTATCAGGTATTGGTTATAAATACGTTAATAGATGTGTGCATGCTATCAAGTATTGGTTATAAATACGTTAATAGATGTGTGTATGCTATCAAGTATTGGTTATAAATACGTTAATAGATGTGTGTATGCTATCAGGTATTGGTTATAAATACGTTAATAGATGTGTGTATGCTATCATGTATTGGTTATAAATACGTTAATAGATGTGTGCTGCTATTAGGTATTGGTTATAAATACGTTAATAGATGTGTGTATGCTATCAAGTATTGGTTATAAATACGTTAATAGATGTGTGCATGCTATTAGGTATTGGTTATAAATACGTTAATATATGTGTGTATGCTATCAAGTATTGGTTATAAATACGTTAATATATGTGTGCATGCTATCAGGTATTGGTTATAAATACGTTAATAGATGTGTGCATGCTATCAGGTATTGGTTATAAATACGTTAATAGATGTGTGTATGCTATCAAGTATTGGTTATAAATACGTTAATAGATGCGTGCTGCTATCAAGTATTGGTTATAAATACGTTAATAGATGTGTGTATGCTATCAGGTATTGGTTATAAATACGTTAATAGATGTGTGCATGCTATCAAGTATTGGTTATAAATACGTTAATAGATGTGTGTATGCTATCAAGTATTGGTTATAAATACGTTAATAGATGTGTGTTGCTATTAGGTATTGGTTATAAATACGTTAATAGATGTGTGCATGCTATTAGGTATTGGTTATAAATACGTTAATAGATGTGTGCATGCTATCAAGTATTGGTTATAAATACGTTAATAGATGTGTGCATGCTATCAAGTATTGGTTATAAATACGTTAATAGATGTGTGCATGCTATCAAGTATTGGTTATAAATACGTTAATAGATGTGTGCATGCTATCAAGTATTGGTTATAAATACGTTAATAGATGTGTGCATGCTATCAAGTATTGGTTATAAATACGTTAATAGATGTGTGTATGCTATCAAGTATTGGTTATAAATACGTTAATAGATGTGTGCATGCTATCAGGTATTGGTTATAAATACGTTAATAGATGTGTGTATGCTATCAAGTATTGGTTATAAATACGTTAATAGATGTGTGCATGCTATCAAGTATTGGTTATAAATACGTTAATAGATGTGTGCATGCTATCAAGTATTGGTTATAAATACGTTAATAGATGTGTGCATGCTATCAAGTATTGGTTATAAATACGTTAATAGATGTGTGCTGCTATCAGGTATTGGTTATAAATACGTTAATAGATGTGTGCATGCTATCAAGTATTGGTTATAAATACGTTAATAGATGTGTGTATGCTATCAGGTATTGGTTATAAATACGTTAATAGATGTGTGTATGCTATCAAGTATTGGTTATAAATACGTTAATAGATGCGTGTTGCTATCAGGTATTGGTTATAAATACGTTAATAGATGTGTGCATGCTATCAAGTATTGGTTATAAATACGTTAATAGATGTGTGCATGCTATCAAGTATTGGTTATAAATACGTTAATAGATGTGTGCATGCTATCAGGTATTGGTTATAAATACGTTAATAGATGTGTGCATGCTATCAGGTATTGGTTATAAATACGTTAATAGATGTGTGCTACTATCAAGTATTGGTTATAAATACGTTAATAGATGCGTGCTGCTATCAAGTATTGGTTATAAATACGTTAATAGATGTGTGCTGCTATCAAGTATTGGTTATAAATACGTTAATAGATGTGTGCTGCTATCAAGTATTGGTTATAAATACGTTAATAGATGTGTGTTGCTATCAAGTATTGGTTATAAATACGTTAATAGATGCGTGCTGCTATCAAGTATTGGTTATAAATACGTTAATAGATGTGTGCATGCTATCAGGTATTGGTTATAAATACGTTAATAGATGTGTGCTGCTATCAGGTATTGGTTATAAATACGTTAATAGATGTGTGCTGCTATCAGGTATTGGTTATAAATACGTTAATAGATGTGTGCATGCTATCAGGTATTGGTTATAAATACGTTAATAGATGTGTGCATGCTATTAGGTATTGGTTATAAATACGTTAATAGATGTGTGCATGCTATCAGGTATTGGTTATAAATACGTTAATAGATGTGTGCATGCTATTAGGTATTGGTTATAAATACGTTAATAGATGTGTGCATGCTATCAAGTATTGGTTATAAATACGTTAATAGATGTGTGTTGCTATTAGGTATTGGTTATAAATACGTTAATAGATGTGTGCATGCTATCAGGTATTGGTTATAAATACGTTAATAGATGTGTGCTGCTATCAAGTATTGGTTATAAATACGTTAATAGATGTGTGCATGCTATCAAGTATTGGTTATAAATACGTTAATAGATGTGTGCATGCTATCAAGTATTGGTTATAAATACGTTAATAGATGTGTGTATGCTATCAGGTATTGGTTATAAATACGTTAATAGATGTGTGCATGCTATCAAGTATTGGTTATAAATACGTTAATAGATGTGTGCTGCTATCAGGTATTGGTTATAAATACGTTAATAGATGTGTGCATGCTATCAAGTATTGGTTATAAATACGTTAATAGATGTGTGTATGCTATCAGGTATTGGTTATAAATACGTTAATAGATGCGTGTTGCTATTAGGTATTGGTTATAAATACGTTAATAGATGTGTGTATGCTATCAAGTATTGGTTATAAATACGTTAATAGATGTGTGCTACTATCAAGTATTGGTTATATATACGTTAATAGATGCGTGCTGCTATCAAGTATTGGTTATAAATACGTTAATAGATGCGTGCTGCTATCAAGTATTGGTTATAAATACGTTAATAGATGCGTGCTGCTATCAAGTATTGGTTATAAATACGTTAATAGATGCGTGTTGCTATCAAGTATTGGTTATAAATACGTTAATAGATGCGTGCTGCTATCAAGTATTGGTTATAAATACGTTAATAGATGTGTGCATGCTATCAGGTATTGGTTATAAATACGTTAATAGATGTGTGCTGCTATCAGGTATTGGTTATAAATACGTTAATAGATGTGTGCTGCTATCAGGTATTGGTTATAAATACGTTAATAGATGTGTGCATGCTATCAGGTATTGGTTATAAATACGTTAATAGATGTGTGCATGCTATTAGGTATTGGTTATAAATACGTTAATAGATGTGTGCATGCTATCAGGTATTGGTTATAAATACGTTAATAGATGTGTGCATGCTATTAGGTATTGGTTATAAATACGTTAATAGATGTGTGCATGCTATCAGGTATTGGTTATAAATACGTTAATAGATGTGTGCATGCTATTAGGTATTGGTTATAAATACGTTAATAGATGTGTGCATGCTATCAGGTATTGGTTATAAATACGTTAATAGATGTGTGCATGCTATCAGGTATTGGTTATAAATACGTTAATAGATGTGTGCATGCTATCAAGTATTGGTTATAAATACGTTAATAGATGTGTGCATGCTATCAGGTATTGGTTATAAATACGTTAATAGATGTGTGTATGCTATCAAGTATTGGTTATAAATACGTTAATAGATGTGTGCATGCTATCAAGTATTGGTTATAAATACGTTAATAGATGTGTGCTGCTATCAGGTATTGGTTATAAATACGTTAATAGATGTGTGCATGCTATCACGTATTGGTTATAAATACGTTAATAGATGTGTGTATGCTATCAGTTATTGGTTATAAATACGTTAATAGATGCGTGTTGCTATTAGGTATTGGTTATAAATACGTTAATATATGTGTGTATGCTATCAAGTATTGGTTATAAATACGTTAATAGATGTGTGCATGCTATCAAGTATTGGCTATAAATACGTTAATAGATGTGTGTATGCTATCAGTTATTGGTTATACATACGTTAATAGATGTGTGCTGCTATCAAGTATTGGTTATAAGTACGTTAATAGATGTGTGCATGCTATTAGGTATTGGTTATAAATACGTTAATAGATGTGTGTATGCTATCAAGTATTGGTTATAAGTACGTTAATAGATGTGTGCATGCTATCAAGTATTGGTTATAAATACGTTAATAGATGTGTGCATGCTATCAGGTATTGGTTATAAATACGTTAATAGATGTGTGCATGCTATCAGGTATTGGTTATAAATACGTTAATAGATGTGTGCTACTATCAAGTATTGGTTATATATACGTTAATAGATGCGTGCTGCTATCAAGTATTGGTTATAAATACGTTAATAGATGCGTGCTGCTATCAAGTATTGGTTATAAATACGTTAATAGATGCGTGCTGCTATCAAGTATTGGTTATAAATACGTTAATAGATGCGTGTTGCTATCAAGTATTGGTTATAAATACGTTAATAGATGCGTGCTGCTATCAAGTATTGGTTATAAATACGTTAATAGATGTGTGCATGCTATCAGGTATTGGTTATAAATACGTTAATAGATGTGTGCTGCTATCAGGTATTGGTTATAAATACGTTAATAGATGTGTGCTGCTATCAGGTATTGGTTATAAATACGTTAATAGATGTGTGCATGCTATCAGGTATTGGTTATAAATACGTTAATAGATGTGTGCATGCTATTAGGTATTGGTTTAAATTAGTACATACACACATTGTTATACGGAATATTTTATCAAAATGCTTTATATCAACATAATATAAATGGCGTCAAGAATGTGGGTGCTTAAACACATATGTTGATACACAAGGGTTCGCAATCTAAAATAAGTCGGTATAATAGACATTCTGACCAGTAGATATTCGCAAACACCTACGTGCACAGTTATAAGTTACACACGGTCAACGGTGTTTTATAATAGTTGGAGCCAACTACTGATCATATACATGTATGTGCATGTATATAAATATTGTATTGTTATTAGTTTGCACCAGATATAGTAAAGCACCATCTGGCCGAATAGGAATTTTGTGGAGTGCATTTAGATCTATGAGGGTCTTAATCAGTTGCCCTGTTTGACGAAGTAACAGTTTATATAATATGTCTTGTGTAAACATGTGTATTTCTCATGAAATTTCACTCAAAAAGTAGGTCATAGATATTGTGTATTTTTACAACAATACGCAGCTCTAGAAGAGTGGACACGCATTGTGTGCCGATTGGTTGTCTACTTTAGGTAAACCAGAAATCTCAAGAGACCTCAGCTTGTGTGAAAACATTAATATATACACATGTATTTGATTATTATTTTATCATATTATTAATAAGTTGTACATACCAGTAATATATCAAAGATTTGGTCACGTGAGCATGATGTCCTGTCATCACCAATACTGCGTGCGGCATCAAACTCTTGGTTAAAGTCTAGTTTCAGCAATCCAGAAAATGAGAATACATCAGATTCTACATGATATCTATAATAGCATGTTACTGTGTGTGGTGTTATTCCATTGCATAGAGCACAGAAAACGTTCTGGAATACGTATAACTCGTGGTGGAACAGAGACCGGTAAGCCAGACAAGCGGCTTCAACCTTAGAGTCATACTCTATCCAACTTCCGGTTTCATTACATATTGAGATGGAGTAGTCGCAGTGATCAAGAGGTGTTCGAGTATCGTCGTATATGAATGATATATCGCATTCATCTGTAGCAAACACTAACTCAATTAATCCCCTTTCTGTGGCAGATTCGTACGAACAATCCACATCGTTCGAGCACGAAAACGATGGTTTGAAATATACTACATCACGTCTACTGACCCCATTACAATAAGCACAATACTGGTTTCTGAATGTCTGTAATGTTATGTTACTCAAAACCGGAAGAAAGTCTCGGAAGTCTGAACCATTTGAATACGGTCTGGTACAGTTCCGTCGTAAGAGTTGGTCTGCCGTTGCTGGGCAAGTAGAAATAGCATAAAAACCAGTTTGTCGGTATGAAACCCGGTTGGTCAAATGCATCGATACACATGATGGCAGTTGTTCGTCCGTGTTGTTTTCGTAACTAGGAAAATCATGTATTGTTCTGTTCGTGTTTTCAATTGTAATGTCAAACTTCTGGAATTCTTCACCGAGCATACTAGGACAGCATGTTCTATTTCTCTTGCAAGAAACGTCGCAGCTGCACATTTCACAACAGCTTTGCTGATCTGTATGGGCATTTACCGCAAAGTCACAGAGAGAAACATATGGGCACAATTTCAATTGCGTTTCAACAACTGTTCTTTGGAAATAATTTTCATAACCAGCTAAATAAGCTGCTACTTCCTTGTCCGTTTGAATGTAGTTTTCCATCATTGATAAAGTAGGATTAAACATGCCAAGTGTTAGAATAATATGTGTGAACATGTAGCTTTGGGTTGCAACAGTGGTTGGATGTGTACTTAACGAACCTCCAACGGTTGTTACTGCTATATCTGTGACTTCATTATTAACGGTTATTGTAGACCTAACATCCGGACACAGCACACAGACAACTTGTACTAATAAGAGAAACACCTGTATATTGTTATCCATATTGTTCTCCACATAGGCTATAATAAATGCACCTATATAATAGTGTTCATGTGTAGCAGTTAAACTGTTTTAACTCTGTAGAAGGTTATCGGACAACTGTATTCCAAATAGTGGATGCTATAATACGTTTTTGTAAATAATGTTCACGTTTATCATCGAAACTGTCACAACTCTAGGGGGGGGGGTTATTGGACAATAGTATTCCATGGTGTATATATACCAACCTATTATATTAAAATGTTCAGGTTATCTACTGTGCATATCAAGTAAATAATCATGAACTGTGATCAAGCACTCAGCTTCTGCTGAATCTCTTTGATATTGAGTGATATTAACAAATTACAAACCATACCGCAATTTCATTTGGAGATAATATTCATTACGTGAGAGAGAATTGATACCATATAAACGCTATGTCATTAAATGTGGATGCCATTTGGTGTCAACAAATCTAAAATTCCATAATAATGTTTATCCCACAAGAAAACAAAGAGTCGATATTTATCTAAGTTAGTTGGTGGCTCACGGCCCATAATAAACAAACACTTAACTTTACAATCAATAGAACCAATGTTAAACTGATTCATGCTTAAAACATGCAACAAAGGAAAATATGAAAACTATGTGGGCATAAAACACATACATGTATGTACTCGTATATATGACACAGTCATATCAGTTGTGGACAAGTCGTCTATAATATGCCTAAACTATCGTTTAAAAACATGTAATAATATTTGTCTTTCAGTTGTTTATTGGCGAACAAAACATGGTTTGGAGTTCTGATGTGTAGGAATTAACCACGCAGGCCTAAGTGGTTAATTCCGGCGACCAGATCGACAAACCATTTTTATTCGACTATAAATAACACGAATACAAATATGCTTTCGATTCTAACATGACAAAAATACCAAAAGAGCAAAAATAGTTGATGTTATTTTTTAGAAAGCATAAATGACGTCACAAAACTGCAAAAATGTTACTAAAAATGACGTCACGTTTGGCATCATGCTAGCTAAGCCATGGTTTATTGCAGAACACGGTACATGCCTTCTTTGCGCATACAGACAAAATGTCGAGTTATATTAGAATTTATTTTAAGGAATTGTTCCTTACAAGTATAAAATTAAACACTTCATATGACCTTAGAATATACATAATGACATTGAAATGCTGAAATACAGAAATTACAACAAAAAGCTAAGAAGTAAGAACTAACGTGAACGGCTTTCGAATAAACAATGTTATATCCTCTAATGGCGTGCACAATTACGTGTTTGTCACGGCTGTGCTACATGTATATCTCTTGGCACTGGAATCACTCAGTGCAATTCGGTTGTTGGTGTTGTTTGTCGTTGCGTTAAACAAATCTCTAAGCAAAGATAACACCCTGCTATTCAATACAAATGCAAGCATTATGAACACACCTTGGCCAGCTTTCAGGATTATAAAAATATAAGAGAACGCAATGACACCAGTCCAAATATTGAGGATCCCAAACACCCACGTTACACCTGTAATAGTAGAAAGTTTTGCAAATATAAGTAGTTCATTGCGATCATTTTGTACACTCTTTTGGACGTTTGGAGATCTCCTAATGCTGACAATGACGTAGGTGAACATGGTCAGGTTTTAATGAGCAATTGTCATATCTGTTTTAATGAGCAATTGTCATGACTGTTTTAATGAGCAATCGTCATGCCTGTTTTAATGAGCAATTGTCATATCTGTTTTAATGAGCAATTGTCATTTCTGTTTTAATGAGCAATTGTCATTTCTGTTTTAATGAGCAATCGTCATATCTGTTTTAATGAGTAATCATCATACCTGTTTTAATGAGCAATTGTCATGTCTGTTTAATGAGTGAGTGGGTATTTGGTATCAGCACAGTTCAGGCTATATCGCGCCGGGTTAAGTATATTGTATACAAGATATCTACAATTAAAACTATTATGTAGATAACATACTGTATGTAGATAACATACTGTATGTATTAAAATTGTAATGACGAAAGGTCAATTGTAACAACATTTATCAAGCTGTAAAAATGATAAAAAAACGTCAGTTGTAAAACTTACAATTTATGGAAAAGATGTGATTCTTTTAAAAATGCAATAATGTATTTAAAATCAACAGTGTCGAAAAGTTCCTTCATTGTCACAACTGTATAATATTTTCGACGAATGAGTGCTAAATCTACACAGTGAATTAAGATGTGTTCAACACTTATAGAGGAATGGCATGGTATGAACCATGGTGGATCCTCTCTTTTCAATAAAAATTGAGTGTGTAAAACGGGTATGTCCATGTCTCAACCGTGACATTACTGTTTCCTCTCTACGGTTGGAGTGATAAATAAAAGATGATTTGCCAAAGTTTGGCTTAATTGGTTGTATTGTATTGAATTGTATGTTATTCCAAGTGGCTTGCCACTTTGAAGTAATGTAAAAAAGGAATCGACTGCCTAGCATCAGTGTATGGTACATGTATTTTAGAATTTATACAGTCTAGTTTAAGTGCATCTTTTGCACTTTGATCAGCCATATCATTGCCACGAATACCAATATGACTTGGTATCCAGCAATATATAACATGTTTAGTCGATGTAATATCTGTGTGCTTAATTAGTAATTTGTGAATAAGGGGTGTTTTAACCTTCATGTTGTCTACTGATTGTAGTACAGATAAAGAATCTGAAAGGATCATTAAGTTTCTATCACGTGATGCATCAGCAAAATTCAAAGCTAAATCAATAGCCTCTACTTCTGCTGAAAATATAGACGCATGATCAGGTCGTAATTTAGAATTATGTAATTTACTGACAGCAGCACAGCCAACTTTGTTGCCGGCTTTAGATCCATCAGTGTATATTGGTGTATAATCTGAAATGCCTGTTTTGCTTGAGGGGGAATTCCCCCAAAAACTCCTTTCCCCCAACTCACCCTCCTCGCTACCAGACCGACCGACCGATGCCTTCGCCATCGGAAGTGCGTATATTCAAAATACCCCTAGAAATGCCCCTGATAAATATATGTATACATGTTTTATGCAATAAACTTGTTATATAAAATTGAAACCATTCAAGATGTATCCATATACACAGATGTGAATATGTATGCAGAAACGCATATCCAGATACACCCAAATGTATCCAGAAACCCAGATCTAGATATACCCAGATGTATCCATCATAAACCCAGATCTAGATATACCCAGATGTATCCATCATAAACCCAGATCCAGATATACCCAGACGTATCCATCATAAACCCAGATCCAGATATACCCAGACGTATCCATCATAAACCCAGATCCAGATATACCCAGATGTATCCATCATAAACCCATATCCAGATATACCCAGACGTATCCATCATAAACCCATATCCAGATATACCCAGACGTATCCATCATAAACCCAGATCCAGATATACCCAGATGTATCCAGAAACCCAGATCCAGATATACCCAAATGTATCCATCATAAACCCAGATCCAGATATACCCAGACGTATCCATCATAAACCCAGATATACCCAGATGTATCCATCATAAACCCAGATCCAGATATACCCAGACGTATCCACCATAAACCCAGATCCAGATATACCCAGACGTATCCACCATAAACCCAGATCCAGATATACCCAGACGTATCCACCATAAACCCAGATCCAGATATACCCAGATGTATCCATCATAAACCCAGATCCAGATATACCCAGACGTATCCATCATAAACCCAGATATACCCAAATGTATCCATCATAAACCCATATCCAGATATACCCAGACGTATCCACCATAAACCCATATCCAGATATACCCAGATGTATCCATCATAAACCCAGATCCAGATATACCCAGACGTATCCATCATAAACCCAGATCCAGATATACCCAGATGTATCCATCATAAACCCATATCCAGATATACACAGATGTATCCATCATAAACCCATATCCAGATATACCCAGATGTATCCATCATAAACCCAGATCCAGATATACCCAGATGTATCCAGAAACCCAGATCCAGATATACCCAGACGTATCCCTCATAAACCCAGATCCAGATATACCCAGATGTATCCAGAAACCCAGATCCAGATATACCCAGACGTATCCATCATAAACCCAGATCCAGATATACCCAGACGTATCCATCATAAACCCAGATCCAGATATACCCAGATGTATCCAGAAACCCAGATCCAGATATACCCAGACGTATTCATCATAAACCCAGATCCAGATGTACCCAGATGTATCTAGAAACCCAGATCCAGATATACCCGGATGTATCCAGAAACCCAGATCCAGATATACCCGGATGTATCCATCATAAACCCAGATCCAGATATACCCAGATGTATCCATCAGAAACCCAGATCCAGATATACCCGGATGTATCCATCATAAACACAGATCCAGATATACCCGGATGTATCCACCATAAACCCAGATCCAGATATACCCAGACGTATACATCAGAAACCCAGATCCAGATATACCCGGATGTATCCAGAAACCCAGATCCAGATATACCCGGATGTATCCATCATAAACCCAGATCCAGATATACCCAGATGTATCCAGAAACCCAGATCCAGATATACCCAGACGTATCCATCATAAACCCAAATCCAGATATACCCAGCCAGAAACCCAGATCCAGATATACCCAGATGTATCCATCATAAACCCAGATCCAGATATACCCAGACGTATCCATCATAAACCCAGATCCAGATATACCCAGATGTATCCATCATAAACCCAGATCCAGATATACCCAGATGTATCCATCATAAACCCAGATCCAGATATACCCAGACGTATACATCAGAAACCCAGATCCAGATATACCCGGATGTATCCAGAAACCCAGATCCAGATATACCCGGATGTATCCATCAGAAACCCAGATCCAGATATACCCGGATGTATCCACCATAAACCCAGATCCAGATATACCCAGACGTATCCATCATAAACCCAGATCCAGATATACCCAGACGTATACATCAGAAACCCAGATCCAGATATACCCGGATGTATCCAGAAACCCAGATATACCCGGATGTATCCATCATAAACCCAGATCCAGATATACCCAGATGTATCCAGAAACCAGCAAGCTAATATAGCATTGTAAATCGAGAGAAATATAGCATTGTAAATCGAGAGAAATATAGCAGTGTAAATCGAGAGAAATATAGCATTGTAAATCGAGAGAAATATAGCATTGTAAATCCAGAGAAAAATAGCATTGTAAATCGAGAGAAATATAGCATTGTAAATCGAGAGAAATATAGCATTGTAAATCCAGAGAAATATAGCATTGTAAATCCAGAGAAATATAGCATTGTAAATCCAGAGAAATATAGCATTGTAAATCCAGAGAAATATAGCATTGTAACTGTTAAACTCTAGAGAAATATCGCATTGTAAATCCAGAGAAATATAGCATTGCAAATCCAGATAAATATTGCATTGTAAATCCAGAGAAATATAGCATTGTAAATCCAGAGAAAGATAGCATTGTAAATCCAGAGAAATATAGCATTGCAAATCCAGAGAAATATAGCATTGTAAAACCAGAGAAATATAGCATTGTAAATCCAGAGATATATAGCATTGTAAATCCAGAAAAATATAGCATTGTAAATCCAGAAAAATATAGCATTGTAAATCCAGAGATATATAGCATTGTAAATCCAGAGAAATATAGCATTGTAACTGTTAAACTCCAGAGAAATATCGCATTGTAAATCAGGGTGTGGTAATTAAGCTACATTTATCTGCTGCTGATATTTCAGGTACGTGTGTTCGAGCAGTTCAAACTCTTGGATCGTTGGTATGTTATCATGGAATATTGCAGCCAAGGAAACTTGCTTGGCCTGCTCAACCGCCAGACCAGGGAGGGATTCAAGGGGCTGGGCGAAGAAAAGTCCCGAGACTTGTTCCAAATGATGACACAGGGAGTTCTTCATATCCACACGAATGGCATCATTCATAGGTACTCGATATATACTTAGAACAATATATTTGACTTGCGCAGTCCATGTAGGTACTCGATATATACTTAGAACAATATATTTGACTTGCGCAGTCCATGTAGGTACTCGATATATACTTAGAACAATATATTTGACTTGCGCAGTCCATGTAGGTACTCGATATATACTTAGAACAATATATTTGACTTGCGCAGTCCATGTAGGTACTCGATATATACTTAGAACAATATATTTGACTTGCGCAGTCCATGTAGGTACTCGATATATACTTAGAACAATATATTTGACTTGCGCAGTCCATGTAGGTACTCGATATATACTTAGAACAATATATTTGACTTGCGCAGTCCATGTAGGTACTCGATATATACTTAGAACAATATATTTGACTTGCGCAGTCCATGTAGGTACTCGATATATACTTAGAACAATATATTTGACTTGCGCAGTCCATGTAGGTACTCGATATATACTTAGAACAATATATTTGACTTGCGCAGTCCATGTAGGTACTCGATATATACGTAGAACAATATATTTGACTTGCGCAGTCCATGTAGGTACTCGATATATACTTAGAACAATATATTTGACTTGCGCAGTCCATGTAGGTACTCGTTATATATTTATAACAATATATTTGACTTGCGCAGTCCATGTAGGTACTGTACTTGTTATATATTTATAACAATATATTTGACTAGGCAGTCCATGTAGGTACTCAATATATACTTATAACAATATATTTGACTTGTGCAGTCCATGTTGGTACTTGTTATATACGTAGAACAATATATTTGACTTGCGCAGTCCATGTAGGTACTCGATATATACTTAGAACAATATATTTGACTTGCGCAGTCCATGTAGGTACTCGATATATACTTAGAACAATATATTTGACTTGCGCAGTCCATGTAGGTACTCGTTATATATTTATAACAATATATTTGACTTGCGCAGTCCATGTAGGTACTGTACTTGTTATATATTTATAACAATATATTTGACTAGGCAGTCCATGTAGGTACTCAATATATACTTATAACAATATATTTGACTTGTGCAGTCCATGTTGGTACTTGTTATATACGTAGAACAATATATTTGACTTGCGCAGTCCATGTAGGTACTCGATATATACTTAGAACAATATATTTGACTTGCGCAGTCCATGTAGGTACTCGATATATACTTAGAACAATATATTTGACTTGCGCAGTCCATGTAGGTACTCGTTATATATTTATAACAATATATTTGACTTGCGCAGTCCATGTAGGTACTGTACTTGTTATATATTTATAACAATATATTTGACTAGGCAGTCCATGTAGGTACTCAATATATACTTATAACAATATATTTGACTTGTGCAGTCCATGTTGGTACTTGTTATATACGTAGAACAATATATTTGACTTGCGCAGTCCATGTAGGTACTCGTGGTGATGATTCCATGTATTAACCCTCGCCGCCGGTAAACCATATGGGCGAGCAAACGTGCTTTCGCACCGTCGATTATTCGATGATTGTTGTGTCGTCGGTGTCTTGTAGAGTGGTGTAGATTGAAGATTGAAGTTGTAGATTCCCGTGAAGATTTCGGTCCAAGATGATTATGTTACTCGATAGTTATTCCTTGTTGGTTGTGTCTAAGTTGATTATGTCCAAGATGAGTATGCTCTAGAAGATTATGGTGCTGGTGATTATGGTACTGGTAGTCTCTCTCCGCCATCATGTCCAAGGTGATTATTTATTCCCGGTACTTTTTAGGGCCACATCCTCCACGATTAGTCGGCTCACAGCAGCAAAATGGTTCGGTTGTTCCGTCGTTGTCCACCCCGCCGACGCATCCGGGGTCGAGGTCGCATCCCTCCGTCTCCAACCGCTCGCACGTAGTTGGAGACAGATAAAATAGTTCGAGGCGACGAGTGCACCATCCACGCGAAACGACTGCCGTCTTCTCCTACCCAGTCACTCATCGCCTCTTCAGCGCCCCAGTATTGTGCAGTCCATGTAGGTACTCGTTATATATTTAGAACAATATATTTGACTTGCGCAGTCCATGTAGGTACTCGTTATATATTTAGAACAATATATTTGACTTGCGCAGTCCATGTAGGTACTCGTTATATATTTAGAACAATATATTTGACTACATTTTTCTACAGAATGTAATTTCCTATTATTTGGTTTATGTTTTGTCAAAATATCTGCCACAGAAGTATTTCAACTTATAAACGTTTGTTGTCATATCAACATAATGTAAATATGGTCAACATCCATGAATAATCCGATTAGCACGCTCGCTTCTCACCAATGCAACCCGGGTTCAATCCTCGGACCGGGAAGTATGTGAGATCGTATGATGGTCGCCAGATCGGACAGGTGGGTTTTCTCTGGGTACTCCGGTTTCCTCCCACACGAATGACCACATTTACGCTGTCATCCGCGCCAACGAAAGTGATTAATATTCTTGCTTTTTGCGATGTACAACATGTACATGGGATGTCGCTTTAATCAAGTATGCAAAAACAATATAATTGCAAGATATGAACGACAGACATTGTCTTATTAAAATGTCTCATTAAAAGTTATTCTCTTTCATGTTTTTGGTACAGCTATACAGCTGACTGGAAAATACACTTAACACTTAACAGTCCATCAGGAATACTGGAAAATACACTTAACAGCAGGGTTCATTCTAAGTCCGAATTTTTGGGAGAAATCAGTGTTATTTAATATAATTCGACAAAATATGGTTAAAATACACAGTATGAATCATTAAATATAACATATGAATAGAATCAGTGCTTTATAATGGGCCAGTGTATTTTACTGGACAACATTTTGTATGAAAATTGTAAATAAAAAGTATATTTATGTTTGTCACTAAACTTGTCACAAATTTCTCAATTGGTAGAATATTGAGTTGTAATTGTATGGATCTGCTTTGAGACGTTGTTGTATAGCGGTATGTCAACTTCATTTTTGTAATTATGTCAAGTGCCCCTTTTTGTGTGTCGCCGGCCATACATGGTTCATTCTAGAGGGCGCCGTGGGCGAAATAGTCGCCATAGGGACCCTGACTTCGCATCCCCCTAAACAAGCTACGCTATGATGTCATTTCATTGGCATAAACCAGGTAAGCATCGCCCACTCACTGCACGTTCATAGAGGCTCTGGATCAGACAAATACAGTCTAAGTCGTACGGAAGCTGTAGCAGACAACATGTAGCAAATCTGGATCAGACAAATACAGTCTAAGTCGTATGGAAGCTGTAGCAGACATGTAGCAAATCTGGATCAGACAAATACAGTCTAAGTCGTATGGAAGCTGTAGCAGACAACATGTAGCAAATCTGGATCAGACAAATACAGTCTAAGTCGTATGGAAGCTGTAGCAGACAACATGTAGCAAATCTGGAGCAGACAAATACAGTCTAAGTCGTACGTAAGCTGTACCATACAACATGTAGCAAATCTGGATCAGACAAATAGTTTAAGTCGTATGGAAGCTGTACCATACAACATGTAGCAAATTGTGGGGCAATATATTCCGGCCATAAGTCGATCTCGGCCCGTCTGACCCTAATACAATTAACAGTCTTTCAGATGGGACGTTAAACCGAGGTCTCGTGTCGGTGCTTTACATCGTGCGCGTAAAAGAACCAGAGGAGACTCTGGAATGGGTCTCTATCTGTATCATTGCACTATCCTCCAAAATGACTAATCTCTTCAGGAGGCGTCGCTCATATGGGTAACCGGTAGCGACGATAAATAAACGTAAAACACATACACAGATCTCGGGTGAATTTTTGGTTTGAAAAATCTGATTTTAAGCTACGTGCCTCACACAGTCCAATATTTGTCATATTGGATCGTGTTCGGCTTATATCCTATACATAATAGTTGGATGGTTGCCGTACGTCCTAAGCTGTTGGTGAGACTATAAACCTGAAGAAACAAACAATATATTCTCTTTCAGGGATCTTCAATGCGAAAATATTCTGATTGATAAAGAGGGAACTCTTAAAATTACTGGTAGGTGCCTACATCATTTATATTGCTGGTTTAGATTTACAATGATTTGCACATGTTATTCTATTTTATAAGTTCATGCATGCAGACGTTTTTAAGACGCATTGTCTAAATATATTTGTTTCTGCTTAATATAATCATATCCTAATAGATACAGAAGGTTGATTGTTCTACCCGGATGAGCATCCGTGCCTGAAATACTGCTCGAAGGGGCATCCGGGGTCTTCCTCCACCAATAATAACTGGAGAGTTACCACAGAGTTTGTCCCTACCACCAACCATGTTCTCCTTGTCTGTCAATACACCAACCATGTTCTCCTTGTCTGTCCATACACCAACCATGTTCTCCTTGTCTGTCCATACACCAACCATGTTCTCCTTGTCTGTCCATACACAAACCATGTTCTCCTTGTATGTCCATACACCAACCATGTTCTCCTTGTCTGTCCATACACCAACCATGTTCTCCTTGTCTGTCCATACACCAACCATGTTCTCCTTGTATGTCCATACACCAACCATGTTCTCCTTGTCTGTCCATACACCAACCATGTTCTCCTTGTCTGTCCATACACCAACCATGTTCTCCTTGTCTGTCCATTCACCAACCATGTTCTCCTTGTCTGTCCATACACCAACCATGTTCTCCTTGTCTGTCCATACACCAACCATGTTCTCCTTGTATGTCAATACACCAACCATGTTCTCCTTGTCTGTCCATACACCAACCATGTTCTCCTTGTCTGTCCATACACCAACCATGTTCTCCTTGTCTGTCCATACACCAACCATGTTCTCCTTGTCTGTCCATACATCAACCATGTTCTCCTTGTCTGTCCATACACCAACCATGTTCTCCGTGTCTGTCCATACACCAACCATGTTCTCCTTGTCTGTCCATACACCAACCATGTACACCTTGTCTGTCCATACACCAGCCATGTACACCTTGTCTGTCCATACACCAGCCATGTTCTCCTTGTCTGTCCATACACCAACCATGTTCTCCTTGTCTGTCCATACACAAACCATGTTCTCCTTGTCTGTCCATACACCAAAAATGTACACATTGTCTGTCCATACACCAGCCATGTTCTCCTTGTCTGTCCATACACCAACCATGTTCACCTTGTATGTCCATACACCAACCATGTACACCTTGTCTGTCCATACACCAGCCATGTTCTCCTTGTCTGTCCATACACCAACCATGTTCTCCTTGTCTGTCCATACACAAACCATGTTCTCCTTGTATGTCCATACACCAAACATGTACACATTGTCTGTCCATACACCAGCCATATTCTCCTTGTCTGTCCATACACCAACCATGTTCACCTTGTATGTCCATACACCAACCATGTACACCTTGTCTGTTCATACACCAACCATGTTCTCCTTGTATGTCCATACACCAACCATGTTCACCTTGTCTGTCCATACACCAACCTTGCACACCTTGTATGTCCATACACCAACCATGTACACCCTGTCTGTCCATACA
Organism: Archivesica marissinica; assembly: GCA_014843695.1. Lineage (NCBI taxonomy): Eukaryota > Metazoa > Mollusca > Bivalvia > Venerida > Vesicomyidae > Archivesica > Archivesica marissinica. The sequence goes on from CM026400.1 coordinate 4,825,743, forward strand.
CCAACCATGTTCTCCTTGTATGTCCATACACCAACCATGTTCTCCTTGTCTGTCCATACACCAACCATGTTCTCCTTGTCTGTCCATACACCAACCATGTTCTCCTTGTCTGTCCATACACCAACCATGTTCTCCTTGTCTGTCCATACACCAACCATGTACACCTTGTCTGTCCATACACCAACCATGTACACCTTGTATGTCCATACACCAACCATATACACCTTGTCTGTCCATACACCAGCCATGTTCTCCTTGTCTGTCCATACACCAACCATGTTCTCCTTGTCTGTCCATACACAAACCATGTTCTCCTTGTCTGTCCATACACCAAACATGTACACATTGTCTGTCCATACACCAGCCATGTTCTCCTTGTCTGTCCATACACCAACCATGTTCACCTTGTATGTCCATACACCAACCATGTACACCTTGTCTGTCCATACACCAGCCATGTTCTCCTTGTCTGTCCATACACCAACCATGTTCTCCTTGTCTGTCCATACACAAACCATGTTCTCCTTGTCTGTCCATACACCAAACATGTACACATTGTCTGTCCATACACCAGCCATGTTCTCCTTGTCTGTCCATACACCAACCATGTTCACCTTGTATGTCCATACACCAACCATGTACACCTTGTCTGTCCATACACCAACCATGTTCTCCTTGTATGTCCATAAACCAACCATGTTCTCCTTGTCTGTCCATACACCAACCATGTTCTCCTTGTCTGTCCATACACCAACCATGTTCTCCTTGTCTGTCCATACACCAACCATGTTCTCCTTGTCTGTCCATACACCAACCATGTACACCTTGTCTGTCCATACACCAACCATGTACACCTTGTCTGTCCATACACCAACCATGTACACCTTGTATGTCCATACACCAACCATGTACACCTTGTATGTCCATACACCAACCATGTACACCTTGTATGTCCATACACCAACCATGTACACCTTGTTTGTCCATACACCAACCATGTACACCTTGTCTGTCCATACACCAACCATGTACACCTTGTATGTCCATACACCAACCATGTTCACCTTGTCTGTCCATACACCAACCTTGCACACCTTGTCTGTCCATACACCAACCATGCACACCTTGTCTGTCCATACACCAACCATGTTCACATTGTCTGTCCATACACCAACCCTGCACACCTTGTCTGTCTATACACCAACCATGTTCTCCTTGTATGTCCATACACCAACCATGCACACCTTGTCTGTCCATACACCAACCATGCACACCTTGTCTGTCCATACACCAACCATGTTCACATTGTCTGTCCATACACCAACCTTGCACACCTTGTCTGTCCATACACCAACCATGCACACCTTGTCTGTCCATACACCAACCATGTTCTCCTTGTCTGTCTATACACCAACCATGTACACCTTGTATGTCCATACACCAACCATGTACACCTTGTCTGTCCATACACCAACCATGTACACATTGTCTGTCCATACACCAACCATGTACACCTTGTCTGTCCATACACCAACCATGCACACCTTGTCTGTCCATGCACCAACCATGCACACCTTGTATGTCCATACACCAACCATGTACACCTTGTCTGTCCATACACCAACCATGTACACCTTGTATGTCCATACACCAACCATGCACACCTTGTCTGTCCATACACCAACCATGCACACCTTGTCTGTCCATACACCAACCATGCATATATGCTCTGAGAATAACTATATATGCACTGAGAATAACTACATATGCTCTGAGAATAACTACATATGCTCTGAGAATAACTACATATGCTCTGAGAATAACTATATATGCTCTGAGAATAACTACATATGCTCTGAGAATAACTATATATGCTCTGAGAATAACTATATATGCACTGAGAATAACTATATATGCTCTGAGAATAACTACATATGCACTGAGAATAACTATATATGCTCTGAGAATAACTATATATGCACTGATAATAACTATATATGCACTGGGAATAACTATATATGCACTGGGAATAACTATATATGCACTGGGAATAACTATATATGCACTGAGAATAAATACATATGCTCTGAGAATAACTACATATGCACTGAGAATAACTATATATGCACTGATAATAACTATATATGCACTGATAATAACTATATATGCTCTGAGAATAACTATATATGCACTGAGAATAAATACATATGCTCTGAGAATAACTACATATGCACTGAGAATAACTATATATGCACTGATAATAACTATATATGCACTGAGAATAACTACATATGCTCTGAGAATAACTACATATGAACTGATAATAACTACATATGCACTGAGAATAACTATATATGCTCTGAGAATAAATACATATGCTCTGAGAATAACTACATATGCACTGAGAATAACTATATATGCACTGAGAATAACTATATATATAACTATATATGCACTGGGAATAACTATATATGCACTGAGAATAACTACATATGCTCTGAGAATAACTATAATTGCACTGAGAATAACTACATATGCACTGAGAATAACTATATATGCACTGAGAATAACTATATATGCACTGGGAATAAATATATATGCACTGAGAATAACTACATATGCTCTGAGAATAACTATATATGCACTGAGAATAACTACATATGCACTGAGAATAACTATATATGCACTGAGAATAACTATATATATAACTATATATGCACTGGGAATAACTATATATGCACTGGGAATAACTATATATGCACTGAGAATAACTACATATGCACTGAGAATAACTATATATGCACTGAGAATAACTATATATATAACTATATATGCACTGGGAATAACTATATATGCACTGAGAATAACTACATATGCTCTGAGAATAACTATATATGCACTGAGAATAACTACATATGCACTGAGAATAACTAAATATGCACTGAGAATAACTATATATATAACTATATATGCACTGAGAATAACTACATATGCTCTGAGAATAACTATATATGCACTTAGAATAACTACGTATGCACTGAGAATAACTATATATGCACTGAGAATAACTATATATATAACTATATATGCACTGGGAATAACTACATATGCACTGAGAATAACTACATATACACTGAGAATAACTATATATGCACTGAGAATAACTATATATATAACTATATATGCACTGGGAATAACTATATATGCAATGAGAATAACTACATATGCTCTGAGAATAACTATATATGCACTGAGAATAACTACATATGCACTGGGAATAACTATATATGCACTGAGAATAACTATATATATATATAACTATATATGCACTGGGAATAACTATATATGCACTGGGAATAACTATATATGCACTGGTAATAACTACATATCACTGAGAATAACTACATATGCACTGAGAATAACTATATATATAACTATATATGCACTGGGAATAACTATATATGCACTGAGAATAACTACATATGCTCTGAGAATAACTACATATGCACTGAGAATAACTATATATGCACTGAGAATAACTATATATATAACTATATATGAACTGGGAATAACTATATATGCTCTGAGAATAACTATATATGCACTGAGAATAACTACATATGCACTAAGAATAACTATATATGCACTGAGAATAACTACATATGCACTAAGAATAACTACATATGCTCTGAGAATAACTATATATGCACTGAGAATAACTATATATGCTCTGAGAATAACTATATATGCACTGAGAATAACTACATATGCACTGAGAATAACTATATATGCACTGAGAATAACGAATAACTATATATATAACTATATATGCACTGGGAATAACTATATATGCACTGGGAATAACTATATATGCACTGGGAATAACTACATATGCACTGAAAACACGAATAACTATATATGCACTGAGAATAACTACATATGCTCTGAGAATAACTATATATGCACTGAGAATAACTACATATGCACTGAGAATAACTATATATGCACTGAGAATAACTATATATGCACTGGGAATAACTATATATGCACTGGGAATAACTACATATGCTCTGAGAATAACTATATATGCACTGAGAATAACTACATATGCACTGAGAATAACTATATATGCACTGAGAATAACTATATATATAACTATATATGCACTGAGAATAACAACATATGCTCTGAGAATAACTATATATGCACTGAGAATAACTACATATGCACTGAGAATAACGATATATGCACTGAGAATAACTATATATATAACTATATATGCACTGGGAATAACTACATATGCACTGAGAATAACTACATATGCACTGAGAATAACTATATATGCACTGAGAATAACTATATATGCACTGGGAATAACTATATATGCACTGAGAATAACTATATATGCACTGAGAATAACTACATATGCACTGAGAATAACTACATATGCACTGAGAATAACTACATATGCACTGAGAATAACTATATATATAACTATATGCACTGGGAATAACTATATATGCACTGGGAATAACTATATATGCACTGGGAATAACTACATATCACTGAGAATAACTACATATGCACTGAGAATAACTATATATAAACTATATATGCACTGGGAATAACTATATATGCACTGAGAATAACTATATATGCACTGAGAATAACTACATATGCACTGAGAATAACTATATATGCACTGAGAATAACTATATATATAACTATATATGCACTGGGAATAACTATATATGCTCTGAGAATAACTATATATGCACTGAGAATAACTACATATGCACTGAGAATAACTATATATGCACTGAGAAGAACTATATATATATAACTATATATGCACTGGGAATAACTATATATGCACTGGGAATAACTATATATGCACTGGGAATAACTACATATGCACTGAGAATAACTACATATGCACTGAGAATAACTATATATATAACTATATATGCACTGGGAATAACTACATATGCACTGAGAATAACTACATATAACTGAGAATAACTATATATGCACTGAGAATAACTATATATATAACTATATATGCACTGGGAATAACTATATATGCAATGAGAATAACTACATATGCTCTGAGAATAACTATATATGCACTGAGAATAACTACATATGCACTGGGAATAAATATATGCACTGAGAAAACTATATATATAACTATATATGCACTGAGAATAACTACATATGCTCTGAGAATAACTATATATGCACTGAGAATAACTACATATGCACTGAGAATAACTACATATGCACTGAGAATAACTATATATATAACTATATATGCACTGGGAATAACTATATATGCACTGAGAATAACTACATATGCTCTGAGAATAACTATATATGCACTGAGAATAACTACATATGCACTGAGAATAACTATATATGCACTGAGAATAACTATATATATAACTATATATGCACTGAGAATAACTACATATGCTCTGAGAATAACTATATATGCACTGAGAATAACTACATATGCACTGAGAATAACTATATATGCACTGAGAATAACTATATATATAACTATATATGCACTGGGAATAACTATATATGCACTGAGAATAACTACATATGCACTGAGAATAACTATATATGCACTGAGAATAACTATATATATATAACTATATATGCACTGGGAATAACTATATATGCACTGAGAATAACTACATATGCTCTGAGAATAACTATATATGCACTGAGAATAACTACATATGCACTGAGAATAACTATATATGCACTGAGAATAACTATATATATAACTATATATGCACTGGGAATAACTACATATGCACTGAGAATAACTACATATGCACTGAGAATAACTACATATATAACTATATATGCACTGGGAATAACTATATATGCACTGAGAATAACTACATATGCTCTGAGAAGAACTATATATGCACTGAGAATAACTACATATGCACTGAGAATAACTATATATGCACTGAGAATAACTATATATGCACTGGGAATAACTATATATGCTCTGAGAATAACTATATATGCACTGAGAATAACTACATATGCACTGAGAATAACTATATATGCACTGAGAATAACTACATATGCTCTGAGAATAACTATATATGCACTGAGAATAACTACATATGCACTGAGAATAACTATATATGCACTGAGAATAACTATATATATATAACTATATATGCACTGGGAATAACTATATATGCACTGGGAATAACTATATATGCACTGGGAATAACTACATATGCACTGAGAATAACTATATATATAACTATATATGCACTGGGAATAACTATATATGCACTGAGAATAACTACATATGCTCTGAGAATAACTATATATGCACTGAGAATAACTACATATGCACTGAGAATAACTATATATGCACTGAGAATAACTATATAAAACTATATATGCACTGGGAATAACTATATATGCACTGGGAATAACTACATATGCTCTGAGAATAACTATATATGCACTGAGAATAACTACATATGCACTGAGAATAACTATATATGCACTGAGAATAACTATATATATAACTATATATGCACTGAGAATAACTACATATGCTCTGAGAATAACTATATATGCACTGAGAATAACTACATATGCACTGAGAATAACTATATATGCACTGAGAATAACTATATATATATAACTATATATGCACTGGGAATAACTAATAGCACTGAAAAACAACAAAAACAACACAAAAACACATATGCACTGAGAATAACTATATATGCACAAAATAACTACATATGCACTGAGAATAACTACCACAAAAACTATATATAACTATATATGCACTGGGAATAACTATATATGCACTGAGAATAACTACATATGCACTGAGAATAACTACATATGCACTGAGAATAACTACATATGCACTGAGAATAACTACATATGCACTGGGAATAACTACATATGCACTGAGAAATACATATGCACTGGGAATAACTATATATGCACTGAGAATAACTATATATGCACTGAGAATAACTATATATGCACTGGGAATAACTATATATGCACTGAGAATAACTACATATGCACTTGGAATAACTATATATGCACTGAGAATAACTACATATGCTCTGAGAATAACTACATATGCTCTGAGAATAACTACATATGCTCTGAGAATAACTACATATGCACTGAGAATAACTACATATGCACTGAGAATAACTACATATGCACTGAGAATAACTACATATGCACTGAGAATAACTATATATGCACTGAGAATAACTATATACACTGAGAATAACTATATATGCACTGAGAATAACTACATATGCACTGAGAATAACTATATATGCACTGAGAATAACTACATATGCAATGAGAATAACTACATATGCTATGAGAATAACTATATATGCACTGAGAATAACTATATATGCTCTGAGAATAACTATATATGCTCTGAGAATAACTACATATGCTCTGAGAATAACTATATATGCACTGAGAATAACTACATATGCACTGAGAATAACTACATATGCACTGAGAATAACTACATATGCACTGAGAATAACTATATATGCACTGAGAATAACTATATATATAACTATATATGCACTGGGAATAACTATATATGCACTGGGAATAACTACATATGCACTGAGAATAACTACATATGCACTGAGAATAACCATATATATAACTATATATGCACTGGGAATAACTACATATGCACTGAGAATAACTACATATGCTCTGAGAATAACTACATATGCTCTGAGAATAACTACATATGCACTGAGAATAACTACATATGCACTGAGAATAACTACATATGCTCTGAGAATAACTACATATGCACTGAGAATAACTACATATGCACTGAGAATAATTACATATGCACTGAGAATAACTACATATGCACTGAGAATACTACATATGCTCTGAGAATAACTACATATGCTCTGAGAATAACTACATATGCACTGAGAATAACTACATATGCACTGAGAATAACTACATATGCACTGAGAATAACTATATATATAACTATATATGCACTGGGAATAACTATATATGCACTGAGAATAACTACATATGCACTGAGAATAACTACATATGCACTGAGAATAACTACATATGCACTGAGAATAACTACATATGCACTGGGAATAACTACATATGCACTGAGAATAAACATATGCACTGGGAATAACTATATGTACTGAGAATAACTATATATGCACTGAGAATAACTATATATGCACTGGGAATAACTATATATGCACTGAGAATAACTACATATGCACTTGAATAACTATATATGCACTGAGAAAACTACATATGCTCTGAGAATAACTACATATGCTCTGAGAATAACTACATATGCACTGAGAATAACTACATATGCACTGAGAATAACTACATATGCACTGAGAATAACTACATATGCACTGAGAATAACTATATATGCACTGAGAATAACTATATACACTGAGAATAACTATATATGCACTGAGAATAACTACATATGCTCTGAGAATAACTATATATGCACTGAGAATAACTACATATGCACTGAGAATAACTATATATGCACTGAGAATAACTATATATGCTCTGAGAATAACTACATATGCTCTGAGAATAACTATATATGCACTGAGAATAACTACATATGCACTGAGAATAACTACATATGCACTGAGAATAACTACATATGCACTGAGAATAACTATATATGCACTGAGAATAACTATATATATAACTATATATGCACTGGGAATAACTATATATGCACTGGGAATAACTACATATGCACTGAGAATAACTACATATGCACTGAGAATAACCATATATATAACTATATATGCACTGGGAATAACTACATATGCACTGAGAATAACTACATATGCTCTGAGAATAACTACATATGCTCTGAGAATAACTACATATGCACTGAGAATAACTACATATGCACTGAGAATAACTACATATGCTCTGAGAATAACTACATATGCACTGAGAATAACTACATATGCACTGAGAATAACTACATATGCACTGAGAATAACTACATATGCTCTGAGAATAACTACATATGCACTGAGAATAACTACATATGCACTGAGAATAACTACATATGCACTGAGAATAACTACATATGCACTGAGAATAACTACATATGCACTGAGAATAACTACATATGCACTGAGAATAACTACATATGCACTGAGAATAACTACATATGCTCTGAGAATAACTACATATGCACTGAGAATAACTACATATGCACTGAGAATAACTACATATGCACTGAGAATAACTACATATGCACTGAGAATAACTACATATGCACTGAGAATAACTACTTATGCACTGAGAATAACTACATATGCACTGAGAATAACTATATATGCACTGAGAATAACTACATATGCACTGAGAATAACTACATATGCACTGAGAATAACTACATATGCACTGAGAATAACTATATATGCACTGAGAATAACTACATATGCACTGAGAATAACTATATATGCACTGAGAATAACTACATATGCACTGGGAATAACTATATATGCACTGAGAATAACTACATATGCACTGGGAATAACTATATATGCACTGAGAATAACTACATATGCTCTGAGAATAACTACATATGCTCTGAGAATAACTACATATGCTCTGAGAATAACTACATATGCACTGAGAATAACTACATATGCACTGAGAATAACTACATATGCACTGAGAATAACTACATATGCACTGAGAATAACTACATATGCACTGAGAATAACTATATATGCACTGAGAATAACTATATATGCACTGCGAATAACTATATATGCACTGAGAATAACTACATATGCACTGATAATAACTACATATGCACTGAGAATAACTACATATGCACTGGGAATAACTACATATGCACTGAGAATAACTACATATGCACTGAGAATAACTACATATGCACTGAGAATAACTACATATGCACTGAGAATAACTACATATGCTCTGAGAATAACTACATATGCTCTGAGAATAACTACATATGCACTGAGAATAACTACATATGCACTGAGAATAACTACATATGCACTGAGAATAACTACATATGCACTGAGAATAACTACATATGCACTGAGAATAACTACATATGCACTGAGAATAACTACATATGCACTGAGAATAACTATATATGCACTGAGAATAACTACATATGCACTGAGAATAACTATATATGCTCTGAGAATAACTACATATGCACTGAGAATAACTACATATGCACTGAGAATAACTACATATGCACTGAGAATAACTACATATGCACTGAGAATAACTACATATGCACTGAGAATAACTACTTATGCACTGAGAATAACTACATATGCACTGAGAATAACTATATATGCACTGAGAATAACTACATATGCACTGAGAATAACTACATATGCACTGAGAATAACTACATATGCACTGAGAATAACTATATATGCACTGAGAATAACTACATATGCACTGAGAATAACTATATATGCACTGAGAATAACTACATATGCACTGGGAATAACTATATTTGCACTGAGAATAACTACATATGCACTGGGAATAACTATATATGCACTGAGAATAACTACATATGCTCTGAGAATAACTACATATGCTCTGAGAATAACTATATATGCACTGAGAATAACTACATATGCACTGAGAATAACTACATATGCTCTGAGAATAACTATATATGCTCTGAGAATAACTATATATGCTCTGAGAATAACTACATATGCACTGAGAATAACTATATATGCACTGAGAATAACTACATATGCACTGGGAATAACTATATATGCACTGAGAATAACTACATATGCACTGAGAATAACTACATATGCACTCAGAATAACTATATATGCACTGAGAATAACTATATATGCTCTGAGAATAACTATATATGCACTGAGAATAACTATATATGCGCTGAGAATAACTATATATGCACTGAGAATAACTACATATGCTCTGAGAATAACTATATATGCACTGAGAATAACTATATATGCACTGAGAATAACTATATATGCACTGAGAATAAGTATATATGCTCTGAGAATAATAAATACCGATACATAAAACTTCCATATTTCCTATTCTTTCAGAACGATGAATCTGCCACACATAATGGACCAGTCACCGCAAGCAATCAAGCCGCTGAACACACCTAAGCCAACAAATCCTCTGATTATACCGCCAACAATCAAGCGGCCAATAACCAAGCCAATGCCATTAACAGCCAAGCCGCCAACAATGAAGTGGCCAATAACCAATCCGATGCCATTAACAGTCAAGCCGCCAACAAAGAAGTGGCCAATAACCAATCCGATGCCATTAACAGTCAAGCCGCCGCCATTAACAGTTAGGCCGCCAATAATCAAGCGACCCAGCAGACCAACAATACGCCGGGAACACATACACTGCACAAAGATTTCAGCCAATGCCCAACACAACGGCGATGATGTTAGCAAGAATCAATCATCAAGACCCCGATAGTTATCCCCACAGGAGTTATTTGTATTTAGAATTTAGCTGATCACACAACACATTTACATATATCATACAATCATCATTTATCCCCATGGGAGTTATTTGTATTTAGAATTTAGCTGATCACACAACACATTTACATATATCA
>CM026400.1:4838458-4873957 GCA_014843695.1 Archivesica marissinica
AGGCCTACGTATACCAGTTATCGACCATACCCAGACCTACATGTACTGGTTATCGTGCAGTTTAATACTAGTTATTGACTTCCTGTGAACCATTAGACCATACAGACTCCAATAGCTAGGCCTACGTATACCAGTTATCGACCATACCCAGACCTACATGTACTGGTTATCGTGCAGTTTAGTACCAGTTATTGACTTCCTGTGAACCATTAGACCCTACAGACGCCAATAGCTAGGCCTACGTATACCAGTTATCGACCATACCCGACCTACATGTACTGGTTATCGTGCAGTTTAATACTAGTTATTGACTTCCTGTGGAACCATAGCTAGGCCTACGTATACCAGTTATCGACCATACCCAGACCTACATATACTGTTATCGTGCAGTTTAATACCAGTTATTGACTTGCTGTGAACCATTAGACCCTACAGACGCCAATAGCTAGGCCTACGTATACCAGTTATCGACCATACCCAGACCTACATGTACTGGTTATCGTGCAGTTTAGTACCAGTTATTGACTTCCTGTGAACCATTAGACCCTACAGACGCCAATAGCTAGGCCTACGCATACCAGTTATCGTCCATACCCCGACCTACATGTACTGGTTATCGTGCAATTTAGTACCAGTTATTGACTTCCTGTGAACCATTAGACCCTACAGACGCCAATAGCTAGGCCTACGCATACCAGTTATCGTCCATACCCCGACTTACATGTACTGGTTATCGTGCAGTTTAGTACTAGTTATTGACTTCCTGTGAACCATTAGACCCTACAGACGCCAATAGCTAGGCCTACGTATACCAGTTATCGACCATACCCAGACCTACATGTCTGGTTATCGTGCAGTTTAATACTAATTATAGACTTCCTGTGAACCCATACCTACAGACTCCAATAGCTAGGCCTACGTATACCAGTTATCGACCATACCCAGACCTACATATACTGGTTATCGTGCAGTTTAATGCTAATTATAGACTTCCTGTGAACCCCGATACCATACAGACTCCAATAGCTAGGCCTACGTATACCAGTTATCGACCATACCCAGACCTACATGTACTGGTTATCGTGCAGTTTAGTACTAGTTATTGACTTCCTGTGAACCATTAGACCCTACAGACGCCAATAGCTAGGCCTACGTATACCAGTTATCGACCATACCCAGACCTACATATACTGGTTATCGTGCAGTTTAATGCTAATTATAGACTTCCTGTGAACCCCGATACCATACAGACTCCAATAGCTAGGCCTACGTATACCAGTTATCGACCATACCCAGACCTACATATACTGGTTATCGTGCAGTTTAATACTAGTTATTGACTTGCTGTGAACCATTAGACCCTACAGACGCCAATAGCTAGGCCTACGTATACCAGTTATCGACCATACCCAGACCTACATGTACTGGTTATCGTGCAGTTTAATACTAGTTATTGACTTCCTGTGAACCATTAGACCCTACAGACGCCAATAGCTAGGCCTACGCATACCAGTTATCGACCATACCCAGACCTACATGTACTGGTTATCGTGCAGTTTAGTACCAGTTATTGACTTCCTGTGAACCATTAGACCCTACAGACGCCAATAGCTAGGCCTACGCATACCAGTTATCGTCCATACCCCGACCTACATGTACTGGTTATCGTGCAGTTTAGTACTAGTTATTGACTTCCTGTGAACCATTAGACCCTACAGACGCCAATAGCTAGGCCTACGTATACCAGTTATCGACCATACCCAGACCTACATGTCTGGTTATCGTGCAGTTTAATGCTAGTTATTGACTTCCTGTAGAACCAATACTAGGCTACGATACCAGTTATCGACCATACCCAGACCTACATATACTGGTTATCGTGCAGTTTAATGCTAATTATAGACTTCCTGTGAACCCCGATACCATACAGACTCCAATAGCTAGGCCTACGTATACCAGTTATCGACCATACCCAGACCTACATATACTGGTTATCGTGCAGTTTAATACTAGTTATTGACTTGCTGTGAACCATTAGACCCTACAGACGCCAATAGCTAGGCCTACGTATACCAGTTATCGACCATACCCAGACCTACATATACTGGTTATCGTGCAGTTTAATGCTAATTATAGACTTCCTGTGAACCCCGATACCATACAGACTCCAATAGCTAGGCCTACGTATACCAGTTATCGACCATACCCAGACCTACATATACTGGTTATCGTGCAGTTTAATACCAGTTATTGACTTCCTGTGAACCATTAGACCCTACAGACGCCAATAGCTAGGCCTACGTATACCAGTTATCGACCATACCCAGACCTACATGTACTGGTTATCGTGCAGTTTAGTACCAGTTATTGACTTCCTGTGAACCATTAGACCCTACAGACGCCAATAGCTAGGCCTACGCATACCAGTTATCGTCCATACCCCGACCTACATGTACTGGTTATCGTGCAGTTTAGTACTAGTTATTGACTTCCTGTGAACCATTAGACCCTACAGACGCCAATAGCTAGGCCTACGTATACCAGTTATCGACCATACCCAGACCTACATGTACTGGTTATCGTGCAGTTTAGTACTAGTTATTGACTTCCTGTGAACCATTAGACCCTACAGACGCCAATAGCTAGGCCTACGTATACCAGTTATCGACCATACCCAGACCTACATGTACTGGTTATCGTGCAGTTTAATACCAGTTATTGACTTCCTGTGAACCATTAGACCCTACAGACGCCAATAGCTAGGCCTACGTATACCAGTTATCGACCATACCCAGACCTACATGTACTGGTTATCGTGCAGTTTAGTACTAGTTATTGACTTCCTGTGAACCATTAGACCCTACAGACGCCAATAGCTAGGCCTACGTATACCAGTTATCGACCATACCCGACCTACATGTACTGGTTATCGTGCAGTTTAGTACCAGTTATTGACTTCCTGTGAACCATTAGACCCTACAGACGCCAATAGCTAGGCCTACGTATACCAGTTATCGACCATACCCAGACCTACATATACTGGTTATCGTGCAGTTTAATGCTAATTATAGACTTCCTGTGAACCCCGATACCATACAGACTCCAATAGCTAGGCCTACGTATACCAGTTATCGACCATACCCAGACCTACATGTACTGGTTATCGTGCAGTTTAATGCTAATTATAGACTTCCTGTGAACCCCGATACCATACAGACTCCAATAGCTAGGCCTACGTATACCAGTTATCGACCATACCCAGACCTACATGTACTGGTTATCGTGCAGTTTAATGCTAATTATAGACTTCCTGTGAACCCCGATACCATACAGACTCCAATAGCTAGGCCTACGTATACCAGTTATCGACCATACCCAGACCTACATATACTGGTTATCGTGCAGTTTAATACTAGTTATTGACTTCCTGTGAACCCCGATACCATACAGACTCCAATAGCTAGGCCTACGTATACCAGTTATCGACCATACCCAGACCTACATATACTGGTTATCGTGCAGTTTAATACTAGTTATTGACTTCCTGTGAACCATTAGACCCTACAGACGCCAATAGCTAGGCCTACGTATACCAGTTATCGACCATACCCAGACCTACATACTGGTTATCGTGCAGTTTAATGCTAATTATAGACTTCCTGTGAACCCCGATACCATACAGACTCCAATAGCTAGGCCTACGTATACCAGTTATCGACCATACCCAGACCTACATATACTGGTTATCGTGCAGTTTAATACTAGTTATTGACTTGCTGTGAACCATTAGACCCTACAGACGCCAATAGCTAGGCCTACGTATACCTGTTATCGACCATACCCAGACCTACATATACTGGTTATCGTGCAGTTTAATGCTAATTATAGACTTCCTGTGAACCCCGATACCATACAGACTCCAATAGCTAGGCCTACGTATACCAGTTATCGACCATACCCAGACCTACATATACTGGTTATCGTGCAGTTTAATACCAGTTATTGACTTGCTGTGAACCATTAGACCCTACAGACGCCAATAGCTAGGCCTACGCATACCAGTTATCGACCATACCCAGACCTACATGTACTGGTTATCGTGCAGTTTAGTACTAGTTATTGACTTCCTGTGAACCATTAGACCATACAGACGCCAATAGCTAGGCCTACGTATACCAGTTATCGACCATACCTAGACCTACATATACTGGTTATCGTGCAGTTTAATACTAGTTATTGACTTGCTGTGAACCAATAGCTAGGCCTACTATACCAGTTATCGACCATACCCAGACCTACATGTACTGGTTATCGTGCAGTTTAGTACCAGTTATTGACTTCCTGTGAACCATTAGACCCTACAGACGCCAATAGCTAGGCCTACGCATACCAGTTATCGTCCATACCCCGACCTACATGTACTGGTTATCGTGCAGTTTAGTACCAGTTATTGACTTCCTGTGAACCATTAGACCCTACAGACGCCAATAGCTAGGCCTACGCATACCAGTTATCGTCCATACCCCGACTTACATGTACTGGTTATCGTGCAGTTTAGTACTAGTTATTGACTTCCTGTGAACCATTAGACCCTACAGACGCCAATAGCTAGGCCTACGTATACCAGTTATCGACCATACCCAGACCTACATGTCTGGTTATCGTGCAGTTTAATGCTAATTATAGACTTCCTGTGAACCCCGATACCATACAGACTCCAATAGCTAGGCATACGTATACCAGTTATCGACCATACCCAGACCTACATATACTGGTTATCGTGCAGTTTAATGCTAATTATAGACTTCCTGTGAACCCCGATACCATACAGACTCCAATAGCTAGGCCTACGTATACCAGTTATCGACCATACCCAGACCTACATATACTGGTTATCGTGCAGTTTAATACCAGTTATTGACTTGCTGTGAACCATTAGACCCTACAGACGCCAATAGCTAGGCCTACGTATACCAGTTATCGACCATACCCAGACCTACATATACTGGTTATCGTGCAGTTTAATGCTAATTATAGACTTCCTGTGAACCCCGATACCATACAGACTCCAATAGCTAGGCCTACGTATACCAGTTATCGACCATACCCAGACCTACATATACTGGTTATCGTGCAGTTTAATACTAGTTATTGACTCGCTGTGAACCATTAGACCCTACAGACGCCAATAGCTAGGCCTACGTATATCTGTTATCGACCATACCCAGACCTACATATACTGGTTATCGTGCAGTTTAGTACTAGTTATTGACTTCCTGTGAACCATTAGACCCTACAGACGCCAATAGCTAGGCCTACGTATACCAGTTATCGACCATACCCAGACCTACATGTCTGGTTATCGTGCAGTTTAATGCTAATTATAGACTTCCTGTGAACCCCGATACCATACAGACTCCAATAGCTAGGCCTACGTATACCAGTTATCGACCATACCCAGACCTACATATACTGGTTATCGTGCAGTTTAATACTAGTTATTGACTTGCTGTGAACCATTAGACCCTACAGACGCCAATAGCTAGGCCTACGCATACCAGTTATCGTCCATACCCCGACCTACATGTACTGGTTATCGTGCAGTTTAGTACTAGTTATTGACTTCCTGTGAACCATTAGACCCTACAGACGCCAATAGCTAGGCCTACGTATACCAGTTATCGACCATACCCAGACCTACATATACTGGTTATCGTGCAGTTTAATACTAGTTATTGACTTGCTGTGAACCAATAGCTAGGCCTACGTATACCTGTTATCGACCATACCCAGACCTACATATACTGGTTATCGTGCAGTTTAATGCTAAGTATAGACTTCCTGTGAACCCCGATACCATACAGACTCCAAAAGCTAGGCCTACGTATACCTGTTATCGACCATACCCAGACCTACATATACTGGTTATCGTGCAGTTTAATACCAGTTATTGACTTGCTGTGAACCATTAGACCCTACAGACGCCAATAGCTAGGCCTACGTATACCAGTTATCGACCATACCCAGACCTACATGTACTGGTTATCGTGCAGTTTAGTACTAGTTATTGACTTCCTGTGAACCATTAGACCCTACAGACGCCAATAGCTAGGCCTACGTATACCAGTTATCGACCATACCCAGACCTACATATACTGGTTATCGTGCAGTTTAATGCTAATTATAGACTTCCTGTGAACCAATAGCTAGGCCTACGTATACCAGTTATCGACCATACCCAGACCTACATATACTGGTTATCGTGCAGTTTAATACCAGTTATTGACTTGCTGTGAACCATTAGACCCTACAGACGCCAATAGCTAGGCCTAGTATCCAGTTATCGACCATACCCAGACCTACATATACTGGTTATCGTGCAGTTTAATGCTAATTATAGACTTCCTGTGAACCCCGATACCATACAGACTCCAATAGCTAGGCCTACGTATACCAGTTATCGACCATACCCAGACCTACATATACTGGTTATCGTGCAGTTTAATACCAGTTATTGACTTGCTGTGAACCATTAGACCCTACAGACGCCAATAGCTAGGCCTACGCATACCAGTTATCGTCCATACCCCGACTTACATGTACTGGTTATCGTGCAGTTTAGTACTAGTTATTGACTTCCTGTGAACCATTAGACCCTACAGACGCCAATAGCTAGGCCTACGTATACCAGTTATCGACCATACCCAGACCTACATATACTGGTTATCGTGCAGTTTAATACTAGTTATTGACTTGCTGTGAACCAATAGCTAGGCCTACGTATACCAGTTATCGAGCATACCCAGACCTACATGTACTGGTTATCGTGCAGTTTAGTACCAGTTATTGACTTCCTGTGAACCATTAGACCCTACAGACGCCAATAGCTAGGCCTACGCATACCAGTTATCGTCCATACCCCGACCTACATGTACTGGTTATCGTGCAATTTAGTACCAGTTATTGACTTCCTGTGAACCATTAGACCCTACAGACGCCAATAGCTAGGCCTACGCATACCAGTTATCGTCCATACCCCGACCTACATGTACTGGTTATCGTGCAGTTTAGTACTAGTTATTGACTTCCTGTGAACCATTAGACCCTACAGACGCCAATAGCTAGGCCTACGTATACCAGTTATCGACCATACCCAGACCTACATGTCTGGTTATCGTGCAGTTTAATGCTAATTATAGACTTCCTGTGAACCCCGATACCATACAGACTCCAATAGCTAGGCCTACGTATACCAGTTATCGACCATACCCAGACCTACATATACTGGTTATCGTGCAGTTTAATGCTAATTATAGACTTCCTGTGAACCCCGATACCATACAGACTCCAATAGCTAGGCCTACGTATACCAGTTATCGACCATACCCAGACCTACATATACTGGTTATCGTGCAGTTTAATACCAGTTATTGACTTGCTGTGAACCATTAGACCCTACAGACGCCAATAGCTAGGCCTACGTATACCAGTTATCGACCATACCCAGACCTACATATACTGGTTATCGTGCAGTTTAATGCTAATTATAGACTTCCTGTGAACCCCGATACCATACAGACTCCAATAGCTAGGCCTACGTATACCAGTTATCGACCATACCCAGACCTACATGTACTGGTTATCGTGCAGTTTAGTACCAGTTATTGACTTCCTGTGAACCATTAGACCCTACAGACGCCAATAGCTAGGCCTACGTATACCAGTTATCGACCATACCCAGACCTACATGTACTGGTTATCGTGCAGTTTAGTACTAGTTATTGACTTCCTGTGAACCATTAGACCCTACAGACGCCAATAGCTAGGCCTACGTATACCAGTTATCGACCATACCCAGACCTACATGTACTGGTTATCGTGCAGTTTAGTACCAGTTATTGACTTCCTGTGAACCATTAGACCCTACAGACGCCAATAGCTAGGCCTACGCATACCAGTTATCGTCCATACCCCGACCTACATGTACTGGTTATCGTGCAGTTTAGTACCAGTTATTGACTTCCTGTGAACCATTAGACCCTACAGACGCCAATAGCTAGGCCTACGCATACCAGTTATCGTCCATACCCCGACCTACATGTCTGGTTATCGTGCAGTTTAATGCTAATTATAGACTTCCTGTGAACCCCGATACCATACAGACTCCAATAGCTAGGCCTACGTATACCAGTATCGACCATACCCAGACCTACATGTACTGGTTATCGTGCAGTTTAGTACTAGTTATTGACTTCCTGTGAACCATTAGACCCTACAGACGCCAATAGCTAGGCCTACGTATACCAGTTATCGACCATACCCAGACCTACATATACTGGTTATCGTGCAGTTTAATGCTAATTATAGACTTCCTGTGAACCCCGATACCATACAGACTCCAATAGCTAGGCCTACGTATACCAGTTATCGACCATACCCAGACCTACATATACTGGTTATCGTGCAGTTTAATACTAGTTATTGACTTCCTGTGAACCCCTAGACCCTACAGACGCCAATAGCTAGGCCTACGTATACCAGTTATCGACCATACCCAGACCTACATATACTGGTTATCGTGCAGTTTAATGCTAATTATAGACTTCCTGTGAACCCCGATACCATACAGACTCCAATAGCTAGGCCTACGTATACCAGTTATCGACCATACCCAGACCTACATATACTGGTTATCGTGCAGTTTAATACTAGTTATTGACTTGCTGTGAACCATTAGACCCTACAGACGCCAATAGCTAGGCCTACGTATACCAGTTATCGACCATACCCAGACCTACATATACTGGTTATCGTGCAGTTTAATGCTAATTATAGACTTCCTGTGAACCCCGATACCATACAGACTCCAATAGCTAGGCCTACGTATACCAGTTATCGACCATACCCAGACCTACATATACTGGTTATCGTGCAGTTTAATACCAGTTATTGACTTGCTGTGAACCATTAGACCCTACAGACGCCAATAGCTAGGCCTACGTATACCAGTTATCGACCATACCCAGACCTACATGTACTGGTTATCGTGCAGTTTAGTACTAGTTATTGACTTCCTGTGAACCATTAGACCCTACAGACGCCAATAGCTAGGCCTACGTATACCAGTTATCGACCATACCCAGACCTACATATACTGGTTATCGTGCAGTTTAATGCTAATTATAGACTTCCTGTGAACCCCGATACCATACAGACTCCAATAGCTAGGCCTACGTATACCAGTTATCGACCATACCCAGACCTACATATACTGGTTATCGTGCAGTTTAATACCAGTTATTGACTTGCTGTGAACCATTAGACCCTACAGACGCCAATAGCTAGGCCTACGTATACCAGTTATCGACCATACCCAGACCTACATGTACTGGTTATCGTGCAGTTTAGTACCAGTTATTGACTTCCTGTGAACCATTAGACCCTACAGACTCCAATAGCTAGGCCTACGTATACCAGTTATCGACCATACCCAGACCTACATGTACTGGTTATCGTGCAGTTTAGTACCAGTTATTGACTTCCTGTGAACCATTAGACCCTACAGACGCCAATAGCTAGGCCTACGCATACCAGTTATCGTCCATACCCCGACCTACATGTACTGGTTATCGTGCAGTTTAGTACTAGTTATTGACTTCCTGTGAACCATTAGACCCTACAGACGCCAATAGCTAGGCCTACGTATACCAGTTATCGACCATACCCAGACCTACATGTCTGGTTATCGTGCAGTTTAATGCTAATTATAGACTTCCTGTGAACCCCGATACCATACAGACTCCAATAGCTAGGCCTACGTATACCAGTTATCGACCATACCCAGACCTACATATACTGGTTATCGTGCAGTTTAATACCAGTTATTGACTTGCTGTGAACCATTAGACCCTACAGACGCCAATAGCTAGGCCTACGTATACCAGTTATCGACCATACCCAGACCTACATGTACTGGTTATCGTGCAGTTTAATACCAGTTATTGACTTCCTGTGAACCATTAGACCCTACAGACGCCAATAGCTAGGCCTACGCATACCAGTTATCGTCCATACCCCGACCTACATGTACTGGTTATCGTGCAATTTAGTACCAGTTATTGACTTCCTGTGAACCATTAGACCCTACAGACGCCAATAGCTAGGCCTACGCATACCAGTTATCGTCCATACCCCGACTTACATGTACTGGTTATCGTGCAGTTTAGTACTAGTTATTGACTTCCTGTGAACCATTAGACCCTACAGACGCCAATAGCTAGGCCTACGTATACCAGTTATCGACCATACCCAGACCTACATGTCTGTTATCGTGCAGTTTAATGCTAATTATAGACTTCCTGTGAACCCCGATACCATACAGACTCCAATAGCTAGGCCTACGTATACCAGTTATCGACCATACCCAGAACTACATATATTGGTTATCGTGCAGTTTAATACCAGTTATTGACTTGCTGTGAACCAATAGACCCTACAGACGCCAATAGCTAGGCCTACGTATACCAGTAATCGACCATACCCAGACCTACATATACTGGTTATCGTGCAGTTTAATGCTAATTATAGACTTCCTTTGAACCCCGATACCATACAGACTCCAATAGCTAGGCCTACGTATACCAGTTATCGACCATACCCAGACCTACATATACTTGTTATCGTGCATTTTAATACTAGTTATTGACTTGCTGTGAACCATTAGACCCTACAGACGCCAATAGCTAGGCCTACGTATACCTGTTATCGACCATACCCAGACCTACATGTCTGGTTATCGTGCAGTTTAATGCTAATTATAGACTTCCTGTGAACCCCGATACCATACAGATTCCAATAGCTAGGCCTACGTATACCAGTTATCGACCATACCCAGACCTACATATACTGGTTATCGTGCAGTTTAATGCTAATTATAGACTTCCTGTGAACCCCGGTACCATACAGACTCCAATAGCTAGGCCTACGTATACCTGTTATCGACCATACCCAGACCTACATATACTGGTTATCGTGCAGTTTTATACCAGTTATTGACTTGCTGTGAACCATTAGACCCTACAGACGCCAATAGCTAGGCCTACGCATACCAGTTATCGTCCATACCCCGACCTACATGTACTGGTTATCGTGCAGTTTAATACCAGTTATTGACTTCCTGTGAACCATAATACCTTACAGTCTCCAATACCTAGCTAGGTCTACGCATACCAGTTATCGTCCATACCCCGACCTACATGTACTGGTTATCGTGCAGTTTAATACCAGTTATTGACTTGCTGTGAACCATTAGACCCTACAGACTCCAATAGCTAGGCCTACGTATACCAGTTATCGACATACCCAGACCTACATGTGTGCAGTTTAATGCTAATTATAGACTTCCTGTGAACCCCGATACCATACAGACTCCAATAGCTAGGCCTACGGATACCAGTTATCGACCATACCCAGACCTACATATCTGGTTATCGTGCAGTTTAATGCTAATTATAGACTTCCTGTGAACCCCGATACCATACAGACTCCAATAGCTAGGCCTACGTATACCAGTTATCGACCATACCCAGACCTACATGTCTGGTTATCGTGCAGTGTAATGCTAATTATAGACTTCCTGTGAACCCCGATACCCAACAGACGGCAATAGCTAGGCCAACGTATACCAGTTATCGTCCATACCCCCGACCTACATGTCATGGTTATCGTGCACCTTAATTCCAGTGAATATTGAGACCTTACAGACGGCAATAGCTAGACCTACGTATACCAGTTATCGTCAGTACCCTGACCTACATGTACTGGTTATAGTGCAGTATAGTGCCAATTATATAATTACTGTGAACCTTGAGAAGCGACAGACGACAATAGCTGGACCTACCTGCGCATACCAGTTACATGCATGCCCAGATTTACATACGTGTTATCGTGCAATATAATATATATCCATCTATAGATGTATACTGCAGCATCCTCTTCCAATGACTATGTGCAGGTTTTCCAGGCCAGGCTTAGCCAACCATAGCGGTTAACCAGTACTAAGCAATGTGTGTGAGGTGCCTTGCTCAAAGACACTACATACGTGTCTTGATCGAGTATCGAACCCGGGCCTCTCGATTCTAAATCCGATGCTCTACCACTGGGCCAGGGATGCCAACAATTGCTCGACCTACGTATACTAGACTATACACTATGAGTACGGTATGGTACGGAACGGGTTTTACCATTTGAAAGCAAATGTCACGCCTTTAATATTCATAAGGTAGGCGGACTAGTTATCGTATAGCACTAACGGGTGCTGGTCAAAACGTACCCAAGTCAAAACGTACCCGCGTTTTAAGTCAAAACGTACCCATTCTTTGGTCAAAACGTACCCGCATTTTAAGTCAAAACGTACCCAACGATAAGTCAAAACGTACCCATTCTTTGGTCAAAACGTACCCACTCAAGAAGTAAACGTTGGCTATTTGGAATTTTAAACAGAACTAAACAAGTATAATTATACAGAACATTTGTTTTATTTATTATATGTGTGTTCAAATTATTAAATTACAAACTTCGAACAGTATAAACTATAGGTGTAGTGTTTAGATGCTCCGCGGGCAGCAACGGCAAGGCGAGTAGCTGGCGGACGAACGTGTGACAGGCCCCCTTCGTCATGTACTCGCCCTGATGTCCGAGTGCCTGGAATTAGAAATCAAAGTAATGAAATAACTGAAGCAGTAATCTGGACATTAGTGTTAGGGTTAAATTTGATCTTCAAACGAAGGGTATTCTACTTTTCAGCTTTAGTTTACTGCCCCTGTTTTGTGGGATTACTGCCTCTATCCCTAACCTCTTAAAGCAAGCGTGTATCCAATTACCAACACAAACACATTCACAAATATTAAATTCTTTTATGCAATCTATAACTCACAGGAACAAATACCTTCATGTATGTTGAGAGAAAAAATTACCAATTTATATGCATATTTTAATCTCAAGTATACCATTTTTTCTCATACTAATACCTTCTAAGTATGATTTTACCTATCTACAACTTTTTACTTGACACATAATATGTCCAATCTATTTCCAGTTATTCACTCTCTATATTATCCCATGGGTACGTTTTGACTTATGGTAGGGTACGTTTTGACTTCTATGTGGGTACGTTTTGACTTCTGGGTGGGTACGTTTTGACTTCTTGGGTTTTGACTTCTGGGTGGGTACGTTTTGACTTATACCCAGGGTACGTTTTGACTTGGGTACGTTTTGACTGGAACCCGCACTAACCGAGGGAGATACGGAGAAAAGAAGAAGTGTTATTTTTGTGTGTGTGTTTGATAAGGTAACTATATGGTGTACACCAGTGTTTTCATTCATTAATATATTGGGAACAGTGTTTTCATTGATTTAGATAGGTTTTGTCAAGTGATATTGTGTATTTGTGAAAATCAGTGTATTGTCATATGTTTTCGTGATAGGATTATTTTTCTGTTTATTTTTTCTAGTGGTTTCAGTCAATATGTGTGACATTTGAATTTAGGTTATTGTTCATGTTGAACGTATAAACATATTTGCTGTGTAATTTTGAAATCATATAGTGATTGAGGTATTTTTCATTTTTTCCGGTTTGAAATCCTAGTGAAAACTGAAAATTTAGGGAGTTCAATTTTTGACATTCCCTGTGTTAATCTTGGTCTGAATTATTCTTGCCCAACTATTCTGCACTATTTCTATTTCTTGTCCTGCACAGTTCTTTACACTTTACTAACCCGCAGGAGGAATGCAAGGAGGAGCTATAGTGAGGTGAGTGACATAATAATATGTTTCATGTTGTAATGTCCTAGTGTTTATTTACTGTTTATGTTAAAATGTGTGTGTTATTTGTGACATTTATAGTACTTCGCAGTATTGATATTATTTTGATCAAGCTGTTATCAGACTTGAAAGTGATTCAAGTAATTGTGCTATAGTGAATTAATGTATTTTGGTTGATATTTTTTTCAATCAGTGTATCTAGTGTGATAGATATAGTCAGTCGGCACAGTTTCAGTCGGTGTTTAAACTGTCTTGTGAGGATTTATTTTCTGTGTGACTTGACGGTGTTATTTTATATACGTATTGCACAATGTTTAATGTTACATCTTATAGTTCATTACCACAGGTAGTTGACTCAGTGTGATAGTCAAATCAGTGTACTCTTACAGGTATTCTATTGTGTTTGGATTTGTGTTGAAATAATATATGATACATTATCATAAAAATTTCATGGTTTATAGGCTATTTTGAGAAATTCCTTATAGTTTATAGGTTATGATGGTGACCAGGTCGTAATTAATATAAAATATTTCTTTAATTTTCAGCACAGTGTTCCAGTAAGTTTGACTTTCAATAATTGTGTTTATATTTATATTATATTTATTATACAGGTGTAGTATATTAGCAATCATGGCGACAGGAGGTGAGAAAGCAGATATAGGAGATATTTTAACCAACACTCAACTTTCTCAAATTTTAGAGGCATTGAAGAGGTCAAGTGACTATGTTGTACTGACCAAGGAGGAGTTTAATGCTTTGAAGCATCCTGTACCTACTAGTACCCCTATTGTGAAAGAACCTTTTGTTCTTTCAAGTACTCCTTGTGTCACAGAACCTGTTGTTAGACCAAAGATGAGTGTAGCAGATAAAATTAATTATTCTGTGTTTAATTCCAATTTGGAAACTTCTTCATCTTTACAGGTACCAAAGATTGATATTAAATTGCCATTCTTTTCAGGTGATCAACCACCAATAAAAGGTACTTATGATGTGTGGCATTATGAAACAAAGTGTCTTGTTTCGGATTCATCTTTGTCACAACCTGTTATGTTACAGATTATTTGCAGATCCCTTCGCGGTTCTGCTAGACAGGTACTTATACCATTAGGTGAGAAGGCAACCATGATGGAAATTCTGCAGAAACATGACACATTATTTGGCTACTAATGAGTCAATTATGCAAACTTTTTATAGCGAGTCGCAGAAACCGACAGAAAATGTGACAACATATGGCTGCAGATTAGAAACATTATTGCAGGTTGCAGTGGAAAGTGGTCATGTTAGTAAGGCAGCCAGGAATGACATGCTAAGATCCAAGTTCTGGACTGGACTTAGGAATATGATAAATTAAAATTGATGACTCGTCATAAATATGATAGTATTACTAGTTATTGTGTGAGGTTAGAGCTGCGGAACAAGAGATGACAACTTCCGAGAAGTTGACCATAGCTCAACATCAGCCAGTTTCAGCTGATAGAGACAAGGGGACAAGTCACACCCCGCCAACTATTGGCCTATCTCACTGACATGTGTTCTATGCAAGGTTCTAGAAGATATACTTAGTTTCCTCCTCGATAGTAAAACACTTCACTAACCACAGTATTATGTACCATTTGCAGCATTGTTTTAGAGAAAAACGGTCATGCGTGACCCAATTAGTAATGCTAATCAATGACTTGGTTACCTCCGTCTACAATAAGCATCAGGTAGATCTCATCCTATTAGACTTCAGTAAGGCGTTCGATAAGGTCAATCACGAGAAAGTACTACTAAAATGCATGACTATGGAGTCAGAGGTCAAACATTAAGGTGGATTAAGAGTTTTCTAGATAATAGACTCCAGTCAGTTGTCCATAATGGTATTAGTTCAGGTGCCATTCCTCTGGAGTCCCACATGGATCCGTACTTGGACCCCTGCTTTTCCTAGCCTATATAAACGACCTCCCACAAAACATCAGTTCCAAAGTCTGTATCTTTGCAGATGATACTGCAGTCTATCTATCATCTGCAAATGAATCGGCCACACGCCAAAACAAATCTTAAGAGATTAGAAGAGTGGGACATGGAATTTAATCCCTCCAAATGTCAAGTTATCCACGTCACCAGAAGGACACATCCTATTCCCAGTCAATATGAACTTCATGGAGTCCTATTTGAGTCGGTCACCTCAGCCAAATACCTTGGCGTGGATATCTCAAATAACCTGTCGTGGGACACTCGCATAAAAAGGTCAACTAAGAAAGCAAACCAAACATTAGGATTCCTACGTAGAAACCTCCAGGTCAAATCCGAACCCCTTAAGTCCATGGCTTACCAGACACTAGTGAGACCCCAGCTTGAATATGGCTCCGAGATCTGGTTGCCCCATGCCCAAATATTGATAGACCATATGAATGTGTCCAGCGAAGAGCAGCCCAATGGATAAAGGCTGACTTCTATCGTACCTCTAGTGTTACAGAAATGCTACATTCCCTAAATCTACACAGACTAGATCAACGGCATATTGACTATAGGTTATCCCTTCTGTATAAAATTCATAATGATCTTGTTGTTATTCCCATTGAAAATTACCTAGTTCCCCTCTCCCGTCCTGCTCGCCATTCCATAAGCTATAGGTTAATTACAGCAACTACAGACTACTACAAGTTTTCCTTTTCCCCCAAGAACAATCTACCATTGGAACCATCTCCCTCCTGCCATTGTCCATCTCCCTACCACAGAGCAATACAATACGACAGTTTGCCATATTGACCATGCCAGTCCCTAGTTGTTCTGCGCAGCTGCTTTTAAACTTTTACCACAACTTATTTTCATTACTGTCTTAAATTATGTTTTTAACTATTCATACGTTTAACTTCTTTGCGTTTTTTGACGCGCAACATGCCTACATTCCCACAAGGGGTTCGACATTAAAGATAGATATAGATAGAGATAGATAGATAGTCAGATAGATATATAGATAGTTAAATAGATACTATGTACAGTCCAGCCGCAGCCTTTACCATTTTTGCTGAGCGTCTGGCCACTGTACCACTTGGGACTGTTTTTGACCTTAGTATGTGGTTATTTTCAACATGCTGTGTCTCAAATGAGACGTTTATCAACAGTCCCCGACAAGAGCCACCCTGCCATACTCAGTAGTGTGTGCTGGGAGTACCCAGTATATGTGGATGAATACGTTACTACCCGAAATCATCGTTAGACGAAAGGGGTGTACTCTCTAATATTCACTTGTTATCAGTAGTTATATAAACACGGATATAATACAGTTACAAAACAACCTACCAAAGTAAACAGAGTATGTCGAAGGTAGTATAATTATATTGCCAAAATACGCTAAGCCGGTGGTATTATAACGAACGGTTTTAGTGTTTGTTTAATACCTGTTTATAAGAATCGGGGTCAAGACGGTGTCCAAACCGTGTTTCCGTGTATGGTGTGCATATATCAATGATTTGCATAGATCAATGGTGTGCATATATCAATGATGTGCATATATCAATGGTGTGTAAATCAATGGTGTGCATAGATCAATGATGTGCATAGATCAATTGTGTGCATAGACCAATGGTGTGTCAATGGTGTGCATATATCAATGTTGTGCATAGATCAATGGTGTACATAGATCAATGGTGTGCATAGATCAATGGTGTGTCAATGTTGTGCATAGATCAATGTTGTGCATATATCAATGATGTGCATATATCAATGTTGTGCATAGATCAATGGTGTGCATAGATCAATGGTGTACATATATCAATGGTGTGCATATATCAATGGTGTGTCAATGTTGTGCATAGATCAATGTTGTGCATATATCAATGTTGTGCATAGATCAATGGTGTGCATATATCAATGTTGTGCATAGATCAATGGTGTGCATATATCAATGGTGTGCATATATCAATGGTGTGTCAATGTTGTGCATATAGCAATGTTGTGCAGAGATCAATGGTGTGCATAGATCAATGGTGTGTCAATGGTGTGCATAGATCAATGGTGTGTCAATGTTGTGCATAGATCAATGTTGTGCATATATCAATGATGTGCATATATCAATGTTGTGCATAGACCAATGGTGTGCATATATCAATGGTGTGCATAGATCAATGGTGTGTCAATGTTGTGCATAGAACTATGGTGTGCATATATCAATGGTGTGCATAGATCAATGGTGTGATCAATGGTGTGCATAGATCAATGTTGTGCATAGATCAATGGTGTGCATAGATCAATGTTGTGCATAGATCAATGGTGTGCATAGACAATTTATTTGCAATTTTGATTTTGTTTCAGGGAAACCAAGCTATTGAGAAATTTAAAAAAGGTAATCTTCAAAATATAGATATCTTTCACAAATTTTGACAGCCAGGAATATGATACAATACACTGAAATATTCATATTTTGACAAACATGCAAATTAAGAAAGATGAAATGATTTTTCGTTATGATCATGGTGTCACATTACAATGTCATGGGTTATTTATCGCCATAATTGGTCAACAAGTTGGAACCTCATTCTAATGACTCGAACATAAAATTGACCTAAAGTACAACAATTTAGTATTAACTTTAAGATGCATTAAATTAGTAAAAGGTCAATTCCTGACATTCAGTTTCTTCCGATTATTATGAAATAGGGTTAAATTGAGCCCCTTTAATTTGATATACAGTCTAACCTGCCTTAAGCAGCCAGCCAAGGAAATCACAGAAAGTGGCTGATTAGCACAGGTGGCTGCTTAATAGAGGTCAAAAGTATAACAAAACAACAAATGGGAGTCAGGAAGTTGGCTGCTTAATACAGGATGGCTGTTTAATGGAGGTGATCGCTAACACGGTAGACTGAGGAAATCTTAGATTCACTTTGTTCCAGTCACTTACGTTGTATTTCAAATTCTTGGTAGATTGTCGTGATATTCAAAAAACGGACAGTTACAACAACAAACCTGCATGAACAAATTATGTGTTACCAATATGATTTGATCTCACCTTACCAACACAACTCGATCATAATTTCACTGCACATGTGTGGCATGACATGCGACCATAAATTTCACATATATGAAAAACACGACCGCATTTGTCACAAATGAAGACTGTGATCTGTGACATACATGTAGATGATCCTACAGACAGTGATACCGTTCTTGTCTTATACATGCATGTAGATGATCCTACAGACGGTGATACCGTTCTTGTCTTATACATACATGTAGATGATCCTACAGACGGTGATACCGTTCTTGTCTTATACATACATGTAGATGATCCTACAGACGGTGATACCGTTCTTGTCTTATACATACATGTAGATGATCCTACAGACGGTGATACCATTCTTGTCTTATACATACATGTAGATGATCCTACAGACGGTGATACCGTTCTTGTCTTATACATGCATGTAGATGATCCTACAGACGGTGATACCGTTCTTGTCTTACACATACATGTAGATGATCCTACAGACGGTGATACCGTTCTTGTCTTATACATACATGTAGATGATCCTACAGACGGTGATACCGTTCTTGTCTTATACATACATGTAGATGATCCTACAGACGGTGATACCGTTCTTGTCTTATACATACATGTAGATGATCCTACAGACGGTGATACCGTTCTTGTCTTATACATACATGTAGATGATCCTACAGACGGTGATACCATTCTTGTCTTATACATACATGTAGATGATCCTACAGACGGTGATACCGCCACATACATGTACATGTAGATGATCCTACAGACGGTGATACCGTTCTTGTCTTATGCAACATACATGTAGATGATCCTACAGACGGTGATACCGTTCTTGTCTTACATACATACATGTAGATGATCCTACAGACGGTGATACCGTTCTTGTCTAACATATACATACATGTAGATGATCCTACAGACGGTGATACCGTTCTTGTCCTATACAGTTATGCATGCAGATTGGTGACACTGGTTTGTTTCGCACATTTACTGCATGCTATTGTGTTGTGGAATGCTTCTAATTCAAAGAAAGCAATATCTGAGATTGGGTCATATGACATCATACATATTTAATTATTTATTGTTTTTAACTTACTAATATTATTTCAGCTAAATAAACAAAAGGATACAGACCATGAGTATGTTCGGAAGACAAAGGGGATGAGTATTGCACCACTTGGCAGAACTTGACAGAACTAGACTATCATGGCTGATGAACACGGTATGGTCTTTTTGAATTATGAACTTATCTAATATTTCTACACATAGTATAATTATGCGTTGATGTCTGTGTTATCAATAAATGATGGTATAATTGAATTACATGTTATTGCATTATTATTATATACATGTAATCATCAATACAAAGATCAAAGCAAATATAGCAAATAGATCGGGCCACATGTTCCGACATTACCTTTTTTCGGGTTTATATTAGGCAAATCGGAAAATCCAATAAGCTTTTAGCTTTCATTTCAATCCACTTGTATGAATTGTGTACGTAACTATTTGTTGTAAATTATGTTATATAATGTCGAATAAATACAATGTATGTTTAAACCAAATTGACAAATACACAAAAAATAAAGACTGTATATGAATAACACATAATATATAATGAACATATATACGCCTAAGTATACTAATCTAACATACATAAAGACTGTATATGAATAACACATTTGAATGCATACGTAAGAACGACAACAACGGTTTCTTTTCTAATAATAAAAGCATCAGTCACAAATTTTGCAATATTCCATAAGTTTTCTCATTTCTAGACGAGTAATGTCACAAATTTATGCATATTACTAATGATCCAGGCGGATTTGGGGTTAGGGGCATAACATAGAGCAGCGATGGTGCAAGTCTTGTAGGGAGGTCTGGAGGCTTTGAAAGTTATGGTGCATTCTGGTTGGAGACATAATTATAGAGCATTGAAAGCTAATTTTCATATCAAATTTAATCATTAACCCTTTCCTTCATTGAGATTTAGGTTAATATAGTAGTCCGGTAATTAAAATACAGAGGTTCAAACAAATTGATGGGAAAGGTTTTTCAATGGATATGACTTCAATGATACCTCTATAGTGTGCAAAAAAAAGTCCCACGAAATCCAGCTATGGAAAATACCTTAAAATTGACGAAATCCAAGATGGCCGCCATCCGGATGACGGAAATAGGAAAATGGTCATAATTATGTACCTAATCATGATACAATCAAGTGTAATATGTCTATTCGTACTAGCATCTCATGAGGCATGCAATGGACACTGTGTCAAAAACAAAATGGCGGCCATATATGACCTAAATGGTAAGTTTTAAACATTGGTACAATATCGCTGATGAAAAAAATAACAGACACATTTTTCAAAAATTTTCAATATGTTTATCATGTTCAATACTGTATACAACTTGTTAATACTAGTACAACACGTTAAGTTTCAGAGTCAGTGTCCGAGTCATCAGGAATTGGCCCATTTGTACATGTGATGCCCTTGCACTATCCACAGCCAAGCGTGCACTGGAGTCCATTTTTCCTGCATGAACACGTGTTCTTTCCACAATTTCCAGTGCATTTACACCGTATCATCTTTAGGAGGGAGGCAGGAGCTGCAACCTGCTCCATTCTATTTGGTTTCAGGACAGTCCTGAGTCTTGTCTTGCGTAGGACCCATCCCCACTCAGTGGCCTCCATGTTGTTCCCCAACCAGGTCTGTACTTGGTGGTAGACCCTTCTACTGTGAAATCTAGCAGCATCAGTAGTTGGTGGAAGACGTTCAGGAGGTACATAGCTTGAGCTTGAAGCTGCCTTCTCAGAGAACTTGGATGCTCGTTTGAGATTGAGGTCTGTGCCCTGCTTACAAGCATATAGCACTGCCAGTGCTATGTTTCCCGCTGCTTCAACTGCTTCCTGGCTTTTCTCAGGCGTTATGAAAACTGATGATGGTCCTTGCAAATCTTTATGCTTCCCCATTGCAGATACTTTTCCTATTCCATAAGGTCTTGAGGTTGTATCGCAACCAGATAAGGTGTGGATGAAGAG
Source organism: Archivesica marissinica (assembly GCA_014843695.1). Classification (NCBI taxonomy): domain Eukaryota; kingdom Metazoa; phylum Mollusca; class Bivalvia; order Venerida; family Vesicomyidae; genus Archivesica; species Archivesica marissinica. The sequence continues at coordinate 4,860,313 of CM026400.1, forward strand.
CAATGATTCACTGAGGCCTGGATCCAGTGAACTGTGGAGTCTACCTATGTTGATGAGTTTAGAGCTGGTCTGAAGATAAATACTCCGGTGTTCAGCAGGGTTGAAATGGTGCTGTAGAAGTATCAGCAAGTCAGTGTCATCACCAACAACTACCACAGGTTTCGTTCGGGCGAGGGCACATGCAGACATTGCGATGTCATAGTCAGCATCTCCAGAGGACTGCTTCACACGGATGCCTTCTTTCTCCATCTGTGACGAGAGGCTGTTGATGAACCTTTGCTTGTTCTTGGAGTTAGCAAGAAAAGGTTTTTTCTTCATTTTGAGAATCATGTCGTCCGTGAAATCGATATCCACTCCCATCTCGCTTCCAGTCCGCCGTTCATGAGTCTCATCCTTGGTAGACGGGTCACTTCCATAGCCATCAAACATGACTAGCACGCGCTGGTAATGTCTCTGAATGAACTGGATGTAGAGTTTGCAGAGATTGAAATATAAGGTGGACTTTGAACAGGGTATACGCTACAGCATTGCACCTCCATCTACATCATACATCACTTCAAGCATGTCAAGTGGTTGGTCAGAGACAACACACGCTGGGATCTTCTTAACAAGGCCATTCTGGAGATCAGCTTTGTCTGGGAGCCGCTTAAGCAGTTTGGAGTCGAACAGCGATGAGTTATACGAACACAGCTCATACTGAAACAATTCCGTGAGTTCGATATTGCCGATACAAGCAACGATTAGGCGTTGGTATAGCTGTTGTGGATTGATCTCAATCTTCTCGCCTTCAGAGGAAACATACACTGAGGAAGCCAGAGTACGGACCTGATCTTTCTTCACAAATTGGTGTTGCGAGACAGACTTTCCTGCCATAGAGGTCAGAATAGCATCCCCTATGGTCTTAGCGCTGTCAACGTTAACTGACCCTTCTCCAACGATCCCAGATGAGAGACTGTGGAGTTAAGGACTGTCTGGAGGTCTTTTGCATCCCGCTTCAATCTTGATTGGGAAAGATCTTTGTGCACCGCATCACCATCAGTCCGTGAGAGAACAGTCACTTTCTGTAGGGCCTTGTGGACTTCCCCATGCTGACATTGATAACAGCCATAGCAAACTGGTTGACTCCTGAAATCCTCGTCCTCGGGTAAGCCCACCAACTGATTTAATGCTTCCCATCAGTACCTGCTCGATGCACAGATCGCTGAATATTCCGGACCAATAACTGTCACTGTGGCGGATGACGAACAGTCCCTCTAGGAACTTGCTATAAACAGCTGGATGTGTCTCCTCGAGCTTTTCCATCTTCTCCAAGTATAGAACGAGTGACTTGATCGAGGGTACTGTTGAATGCCATCATCTTGGTGCACACATTGGTCGACCGAGCTTTGGCTTTTTCTTAGGGACATCTTCCTCCTTGTTAGAAAACTGAAGGGATATTCCTCCCCGAACGGAAATGTCTGTCACATTCAACGTGGTACATAGCTTCTGCAGCTGGTAAATCAAATACTGGGAGAATTCGCGACTGTACTGGTGTGGCCCATTCGTCATTCCTCTGAAGACAATGTGCTTTTACGGTTTCTTCAAATTCAAGTTCCATCACACGACTAAACTGCAATGCCTGTTTGGCTCGGTATTTATGTGCAGCTTCCTGGTCGATACGGACACCACAGAGAACACAATTTTGTTTAAAATTTAAAGCTGTGGCATGCGATCATAGATGGCGGGAACCAGTTGAAGGACCCTGTTGCTGAGATGCCCTGATACTAGTACGTATGGATGCGTATGCAAGCGTCTGCACTCCTTGTGTACATGGAGTCGTTCATTCGGATTGTACTTTATTTCGGGAATTTTAATGTTTCGAGCTTTCGTAGATTCGTTGATTGTCCTGCAGCCCTTTTCTCGCAATTGTGAATATTCTTGAGGTTTATCCATGTCGACTGTCTCCATGCACAATGCACAGGTAAACTTGTCCGATAGGGTGGCCATGATTCAGAATCGTTTAACTGCAGTTACATCGAAAAAGGACTAATTTGTGCCATTTTGTTTTTGCTTTGTCATGTTGGTTTTACGAAGCCAACACAGTGTCCATCTCATGCCTCATGAGAAACTAGTACGAATAGACATATTACACTTGATTGTATCATGATTAGATACATAATTATGACCGTTTTCCTATTTCCGTCATCCGGATGGCGGCCATCTTGGATTTCGTCAATTTTAAGGTATTTTCCATAGCTGGATTTTGTGGGACTTTTTATTACACACTATAGAGGTATCATTGAAGTCATATCCATTGAAAAACCTTTCCCATCAATTTGTTTGAACCTCACTGCATATTGCCACCTTTAATTACCGGACTATAATATTGTTATATCTCCATACAAACGACAGCCATTTAGCTATCATGCATTGAATAAGTAGTCGCCATATCTATCCCACCTCCATAGATATTACTGGGACTATATGAGATTTAGGTTAATATACTGTTATATCTCCATACAAACGACAGCCATTTAGCTATCATGCATTGAATAAGTAGTCGCCATATCTATCCCACCTCCATAGCTATTACAGGGACTACATAGAGATTTAGGTTAATATATTGTTATATCTCCATACAAACGACAGCCATTTACCGGTAGCTATCATGCATTGAATAAGTAGTCGCCATATCTATCCCCACCTACATAGATATTACTGGGACTACATAGAGATTTAGGTTAATATACTATTATATCTCCATACAAACGACAGCCATTTAGCTATCATGCAGTGGATACGTAGTCGCCATATCTATCCCACCTCCATAGATATTACTGGGACTACACGAGATTCTGGCCTTTATTATGAGCATTGGTTTGGCTACTATTGTCAATGTATGTTGTATTGGTAATGACGTTTGTATGGAGATATAATAGTATATTAACCTAAATCTCTGAAGGAAAGAGTTAATTAGCTCAATTTATATGACACTAAGAGTCGCCAATTCAACCATGATAAATTTACCTATGCTTGCCATATGTTAGGGGATGCACACCGGTTCCCCACCCCAAAACCGCCCATGTAATCAGCCCTCCCCAGTGAAGTTCATATTATTGAACACAACTAAATTGAAACGCATAATTTTATGTTCATAAACATGTACATGTATTTATAATAATATACTTTGAAAAAATATTTTGAGTTAAAAATAATGTACTGATTGATGACCCCTCCCAATAATGTGTTACAACCCTCATGCAAACTAAGTTCCGTAGATGATACCTCAGGACCTCTGTTCAACCAATCATTTATATAAGTAAAAGTCGTGATAGCGCAGTGGAAGTGCGTTCGCTTCAGGTGCGAAAGGTCTGGAGTTCGAGCCCTGCTGGAGCCGTTACGAGTGTGCCCTTAGGCAATGCATTTAATTTCCACGTTGCCTCTTCTCTCTCCCTCGTGGCGATGGATTCCATCAGGAATGAGGTCTCGAGAGTGATTAATATAAGTTATAAGAACTTGTTTTGCAATCGAGCTAAAATAAATTTGTATAAACTATATAAGTAAAACACGTTGTTGCTAGTTGGAATAATTTTAAAATTAATTATATATCCCTATTGTTTCTGTCATACTTATGATTGCGAAGGTGAAATATACCAAATGTGACTTTCAGTGATTTAATTAATTTCTACAGTAATAGTAGCTTAAAACATTAAAGCGACACTACATCGATGAAAACGCAAATGTCTGCAGAATGTAGCAATGACAAACATACGTAATTTCAGGAGCGTGGATGACCGTTATATGAAATCCTACTTTCATTTTTGAAAGTTTGTTGACCACAAAAACACTGTTTATTGATTCAATGTTAGTGTTCGAATTTATTCAGAAGAGTTTGTAATAGCAATGCATTTATACGTGAAAACATGCATTTTTTTGCTTTTTGTGATGTCGCTTTAAGCACAACCTGCAGTTTTAAGTGCTATACATGTATATCTGTTTATTAATGCTTTGGTTTGCCGACGTAACCGACAAACAGTGCAGACCCTATATATATAATATAGTTTGACGGAACCGAGTTCGATTTGGGCCGAGTTCACCCGCTTCCACCGGTGATACAGGTGACTAGATAAAATTTACCTCTATCAAAATGTCCTACCATTCATTTATTTTTAAATGCCGTGTACACTTAAAACTATTATTAGACAAAAGGAAAATTGACCAGACCTATAGTAACGGGTAAAGTACAGTTTGTCCTGAACATACATGCGATTTTTAAATATAATTGTCTGGTATAAAAGCAAAAAAAGCAAATTGGGTTTACTTACTACGGTTTTATGGGGGGGGGGGTGGGGGGTGCAAAATATTTGGCAGGACTGATGGGGGGGGTACTGACTTGATTTCGGCCCGGACCGATTTGGTTTTGAACATTTTCGAAGCCCTGATACATGTATATCTGTTTATTAATGCAAAAACAAACATAATCATATGTTCTATTCATGTAGACAGACATAAATAATTATAAATAAGACCTATTAACCCTTTCCAGCGGCAGATAAAATCGCTTTTGCAAACAGCATAGAGCCAGATCAGATGGCACAGAATGTTCTGTCTGATCAGGCTCTATGCTGTTTGCTATTCGGATAGTGAAGCTAAAGCACTTGGCTGAATAGCAAACAACATAGATCCTGATCAGATGTGTCGTTTCGCCGAGGCTGATCTGGGTCTATGCTGTTTGCAGGCAAAGGGTTAATGGTTTGTTTCTGGACCCCCGGTCTTACATTACCCATATTTGCAATCTGGTTACTAGAGGCACAACTGTGCTATTGGTTTTTGTTATGTTTTAGTCTTGGCAAACTACATTATACTCTTATTAACTATAATGTCCGACTTGAGACTAAGGGAAGTAACTTTGTAGGTTAAAAATGTAAATGTTAGGTTGTAAAACAACAAATAAATTGCCTATGTAATACATAGTAAAAAGTAAAAACATACGGTCTGTTCATTTATATTTCCAATCTTTCATTTCTTCTGATACCACATCCACTATGAAGAGGTATTCAAATCAGTCTGAAACACACCAAGAATATTTCAAATTTTAAGTTTCAAATACCCAGTGCTCACCTGTGAATAACGTCACTGTGTTTACACGCTGTATTCCTCCGCCAAATAATACAGTAGATCAACCTTCACCTTGCAATGGCCTGGATTCTTATACCACATCTTTTCTACACATCAACTAGTTTGAAGTCCTCTCAAGTCACAAAAACTATACACTGCCTGTCATGAAAATGCATTTTTATCAAAAAGAAAAATTAACTATATTAGTTATTGGGACTACATTCGAGTGGACCGCGGATGCACTTCTGCCTATTTACGTATATACAACCTGTTATTCAGCACATTAATCCACCACAGCTTCTTCGGAAACACTGTTTTCATGATGAATATGTATTTATAAATGCTTGTCTAAAACAATGTGGATACATTTAAAGTTAAATCCGCATGCGATACAAATGTTACAAACATATCCTACATACATTTACCATACATATTGTTGTCTTGTTTGTTGTGCTAAACAGAAATATTTGTTAATCAAGTTGAATATTTAAAATGGAATATATAAAATAATTACTAAATTAGAACATTAATTTTATGAATTGTATTTTTTCATACATTCTGTAACACATCATTAATCATATATAATACGCTTTCAGCTAAGCTTGCCGAAGTTCCGAAAGACAAAGTTCTTCTCACTATTGCTAGTTATATAGGTGCAAGCTGGGAATTGATGGCTCCATTTCTTTTTGAGACGAACTCCACAGTGATAGTAGACCGGATAAAAATAGATAATCCAGGAGATTGTAAGCGTCAAATATATAAGCTGTTTGTGGAATGGAAGCAAAAGACGGGACGTACAGCGACATTGGGAAATTTGTTTGGTCTGATTCATGAAGCTGACGCGGTGCATGTAGAGTGGAATACAATTGCAGACAAACTAGGCATTCCTCAAGCGCTAATTCATAATCGTAAGTGTAAATTATATTAATTAGAATTGTTATTTTATAGTTTATGTTTTTTTATTCAACAAAAATCGACCAAATTATTTAATGGACTTTGTCGGCCGACATCTGTTCATTTTCATTACTCCTGACTCCATCTCCCTCCGGACATTGTCCATCTCCCTAGCGTTTGCCATATTGATCATGCCAGTCCCTGCTTTTAAACTTTTACCACAACTTATTTTCATTACTTTCTTAAATTATGCTTTTAACTACTCATACTTTTACCTTCTTTGCGGTTTTTTGATGCGCAACATGTCTTCATCCCCGCGAGTGGTTCGACATTAAAGGAAGATAGATATATAGACAGACAGACAGATAGATATATAGATAGATAGATTGGCACAATACTGTTATATTCTGTCCCACCTACACATAGAACCTTACTTTTGATGCTCGTACCTATTTAAGTATATTTATTTAACCCGTTCAACACCACATACCTCTAAATAGGCTTACAAAAAGTGTAGATCTGCATGGGAACTGTAGGTGAGCAGACTTTAGCTCAATAGTTATACACTGTCAGACAATAACATGCCTTTAGGCAGACTTAAATTAAACAGACGGATCTGTAGTCCAGTGGTAACACGCTGGACTGGTAATCCAGGGATCGTAGGTTCGATCCCCCGTCTGACCCTAATAAATTTAACAGTCTTTCAGATGGGATTTTAAACCGAGGTAGTGCTTTACACCATGCAAGTAAAAGAACCAGAGGAGACTCTACAATGTGTCTCTGTCTGTATCATGCACTATCCTCCAAAATCTAAAATGACTAATCTCTTCAGGAGGCGTCGCTCATATGGGCAACCGGTTGCAACGATAAATAAACGTAAAGCACACACAAACTTAAATTGGCGTTGCTTACATTTATATGTTGTGGTAAATACAAATACATAGCATTTATATAGTGCAAAAATTAAACATTATTATATTGCGCTTCACAATTTACAGATGCAATTTTAAACATTTACACATGACAGTAATATATGGAAATATAAATAAAAATGTATGCATATATAGATATAACTAGGATTGTAGTAATTAGATAAGAACATATATATCATATCTACACCATTACAGTATATAAGTGAGTGATTGGATTAGCGATAACAGTAAACAGTAAATATAAGGTATATCTACAATATTTTGCAGCTAAATATAAGTACAACTAAGTAACGCTGAGATCAAGAGTGCTGGCTACAATACAGGCATGAGTTCGAACCGTATGGCAGGGATCATTCTAGAGGGGCGATGTGGGCAAAATAGCCCTTTGGGGGCCCCACTTCTCCCCCCCCACCATTTTTTTAATTACTATTTTCATACAATTTTGTCCAATAAGATACACTGGCCCATTATAAAGCACTCCTTCTATTCCAGTGGTCTATTTAATGGTCATACTGTGCATTTTAATCATATTTTGTTGAAATTTATTAAATAACACCATTTAAGGATGCGATTGTGCACTTTCTCACTTCTCCCAAAAATTCTGACCTAGAATGAACCCTGTTGTGGTGGTCTTTTTTAGGTTTGTTTCTTAAAGTAAGTAACATGCTTCTTATTATATTGTACATAATACATATAAAGACACATTTGTATAATACTTGTGAACGAATTTAATGTATCTATATCAAGAAACACCAGTTGACAATTTAAAGTCAATATGTTACGTTACAATGATCCGTGAATTTGTTCATGTAAGTGATAAATTGTTTCGTGTAAGAGATAAATTGGTTCGTTTAGGAGATAAATTGTTTCGTGTAAGAGATAAATTGGTTTTCGTGTAAGAGATAATTGTTTCGTGTAAGAGATCAATTGGTTTTCGTGTAAGAGATCAATTGTTTCGTGTAAGAGATCAATTGTTGTTCGTGTAAGAGATAAATTGATTCGTGTAAGAGATAAAATTGGTTTGTGTAAGAGATAAAATTGATTTGTGTAAGGTGTAAAATTGGTTTGTGTAAGAGATAAAATTGGTTTGTGTAAGAGATAAAATTGATTTGTGTAAGGTGTAAAATTGGTTTGTGTAAGAGATAAAATTGGTTTGTGTAAGAGATAAAATTGGTTTGTGTAAGGGATAAAATTGGTTTGTGTAAGGGATACATTGATTTGTGTAAGGGGTAAAATTGGTTTGTGTAAGAGATACAATTTGTTTGTGTAAGGGATCAAATTGGTTTGTGTAAGAGATAAAATTTGTTTGTGTAAGGGATAAAATTGGTTTGTGTAAGGGATACATTGCTTTGTGTAAGGGATAAAATTGGTTAGTGTAAGAGATAAAATTTGTTTGTGTAAGGGATAAAATGCGTTTGTCTAAGGGATAAAATTGGTTTGTGTAAGAGATACATTGATTTTTGTGTAAGAGATAAAATTGGTTTGTGTAAGAGATCAAATTGGTTTGTGTAAGAGATAAAATGTGTTTGTGTAAGGGTACATTGGTTTGTGTAAGAGATAAAATGTGTTTGTGTAAGGGATAAAATTGGTTTGTGTAAGGGATACAATTGATTTGTGTAAGGGATAAATTTGTTTGTGTAAGAGATAAAATGTGTTTGTGTAAGGGATAAAATGGGTTTGTGTAAGGGATAAAATTGGTTTGTGTAAGGGTTACATTGATTTGTGTAAGGGTTACAATTGATTTGTGTAAGGGATAAAATTGGTTTGTGTAAGCGATAAAATTGGTTTGTGTAAGAGATATAATTGGTTTGTGTAAGGGATAAGTTGGTTTGTGTAAGGGGTAAAATTGGTTTGTGTAAGGGATAAAATTGGTTTGTGTAAGGGATAAAATTGGTTTGTGTAAGAGATACAATTTGTTTGTGTAAGGGATAAAATTGGTTTGTGTAAGAGATCAAATTTGTTTGTGTAAGGGATAAAATTGGTTTGTGTAAGGGATACATTAATTTGTGTAAGGGATAAAATTTGTTTGTGTAAGGGATAAAATGGGTTTGTGTAAGGGATAAAATTGGTTTGTGTAAGAGATACATTGATTTGTGTAAGGGATAAAATTGGTTTGTGTAAGCGATAACATTGGTTTGTGTAAGGGATATAATTGGTTTGTGTAAGGGATAAGTTGGTTTGTGTAAGGGGTAAAATTGGTTTGTGTAAGGGATACATTGATTTGTGTAAGGGATAAAATTGGTTTGTGTAAGGGATACATTGATTTGTGTAAGGGATAAAATGGGTTTGTGTAAGGGATAAAATTGGTTTGTGTAAGAGATACATTGATTTGTGTAAGGGATAAAATTGGTTTGTGTAAGGGATAAAATTGGTTCGTGTAAGGGATAAGTTGGTTTGTGTAAGTGGTAAAATTGGTTTGTGTAAGGAATACATTGATTTATGTAAGGGATAAAATTGGTTTGTGTAAGGGATACATTGATATATGTAAGGGATACATTGGTTTGTGTAAGAGATAAAATTGGTTTGTGTAAGGGATAAAATTGGTTTGTGTAAGGGATAAATTGATTTGTGTAAGGGATAAATTGATTTGTGTAAGGGATAAATGAATAGAAATCAATAAGAACTACATAAATAAAAAGTAGAAGCGATACATGTGATTCGAACTACCAAACTATTGGTTACTAGCTATGTTACCTCTGTGCCACAGAGACAACTGCTTTCAACCAATTAATTGTACACATAGAACATCTATATTGACATCATTTTCAATAACAAAATATGTAAACAACGCCATTTTAAGTTTGTTTTATGGTACTTATTAGCCCTCCACCTTATGATAGAAATATTGACATTCTCTGTGAGACTTCTGTTAATGTCACAAACTTGTAGTAAGCACCTGCATTCGGTTGATATCCACCACAGTACTCTTGCTCATCCATGTTTTTCCACATTGTCTTTGGTTGTTTCAATATCAACTTCATTTCTATCAGATTCAGGACTCATTCTAGAAGATGACTTGCAGAAACTGTTCGCCCTCTGTGAGCCCCACTTCTCCCTGACAACATCAATTTTGTATTTTCTTTTTTTGCAATTTTCACACCAAATTTTGTCCAGTAAGATACACTGTCCCATTTATAAAGCACTCCTTCTATTCAAATGTTGTATTTAATGATCATACTGTGTATTTTAACCCTGTTTTGTTAAAGTTTTATTAAATAACACTATTTACATTGTAAGTACACAATCGCGCGCTATCTCACTTCTCCCAAATATTCTGACCTAGAATGAGCCCATATCCAGCACTGTTAGAGATTGACAGTGTGATACATTGTAAGTACGCAATCGCGCGCTTTCTCACTTCTCCCAAATATTCTGACCTAGAATGAGCCCATATCCAGCACTGTTAGAGATTGACAGTGTGATACATTGTAAGTACGCAATCGCGCGCTATCTCACTTCTCCCAAATATTCTGACCTAGAATGAGCCCATATCCAGCACTGTTAGAGATTGACAGTGTGATACATTGACATTGACCTGGAACGTCCATTTTCAAAGATTTATAAGCAACACGTTGCCATATTTTCTTCATATTTGGCAGATATATGTGATAGTCTCCATAGACCCCAGTGCTCCTCATTGATGTATGGTTTTATATATCACTGTTATCGAGATCCTCTTCACCATCCTTTACATATTAAAGCACAATACTGTAAGTCGGCACTTTTCAGTCATGTATTGATACCATTGGTGGTGCTCTTGTTTGCCTGTTTTCTGGTATCTACAAGGTCTTGTATCTAATTATCAGCCGAGTCTGAAATACTTTGGGAATCTTCTGATGATTTTCCATGTACAATTAGTCGACAATGAAATACACTTATAAATTATTCACGTTCATGGATGGTATGACACTAGCCAGTTAGAACTGGACTGTAGACTGACTAGTAACTATGTTTACAGTTGCCTCCGTGATATATTTCTAATTGCCAGCTCATATGGGTGGTATGACACTAGCCAGTTGGAACTGGACTGTAGACTGACTAGTAACTATGTTTACAGTTGCCTCCGTGATATATTTCTAATTGCCAGCTCATATGGATGGTATGACACTAGCCAGTTAGAACTGGACTGTAGACTGACTAGTAACTATGTTTACAGTTGCCTCCGTGGTATATTTCTAATTGCCAGCTCATATGGGTGCTAATGAAGAAATTGATGGAACACACGAAACAACTGGCGGAGGACAACCGAAAGAAGAATCATTGCACGATCAATTGAACCGTAAAAGATATAGATCACCAAAAGATTCATGTATATTTGACGGCAGATTGATTAAACTTGCTAGTAAAGACATACAACGCCTGAACTCTGAATGCACTATACAGATTGGAGAAGGTGGATTTGGGATTGTATACACAAGTAAGCGATATTGTATGAAAATATGATTGTGCTAATATTTAATAGTAAACCACTTTTTCTATAACGTGAGATAATGTTGAAACGAGAAACCTAAATGTGATTATCAGTTATGGCACATGTTAATGTGTGATTGTCTTTCAGGTAAAGAAGTACTTGAGGGGTTTGGTATAAGAGTTGCTTTGAAAAAGATCCTAGCAGATACTAGAGAGAAGTCCAAATCAGTCAGACGCGTAATCACATTTTTATCTCATATGTACTGCTTGTTGATGGCGACAGTATCGTTTACATATGTTTGACAGTGGAATCTGTATTGTTTACCAATGTTTTCCAATGAAATAGTTATTGTTTACCAATGTTTTCCAATGAAATAGTTGTTGTTTACCAATGGTTTACGATAGTATATGCATTGTTTAACAATGGTTTACGATGGTATCTGCATTGTTTACCCATGGTTTCCGATGGTATCTGCATTGTTTACCAATCGTTTCCGATGGTATCTGCATTGTTTACCCATGGTTTCCGATGGTATCTGCATTGTTTAACAATGGTTTCCGATGGTATCTTCATTGTTTACCAATGGTTTCCGATGGTATCTGCAATATTTAACAATGGTTTCCGATAGTATCTGCATTGTTTAACAATGGTTTCCGATGGTATCTGCATTGTTTAACAATGGTATCTGCATTGTTTAACAACAGGTTTTTCTCCAGAGTGCGTTTCCTGCATTTTTGACGCACTAAAATGTCAATTGACGCAAGCAAATTGCCCAGGTGCGTTTATTTTGACGCAACAATATTTTCCCTGTATTCCGTATGTTAATATCGGTTTTTCCAATAATGATGTCAATCAAAAAGATATCCTGGTTTTCCCCAAACGTTTATTCGACGTTTGCCGAACAGACGCTTTTAACTGGTTATGTTTTAATTTGCGTAAAGCGCATAGACGATCAAGATCAGCCGCTTTCATCATCTAATAGTCATAGAGCGTGTATGCAACACGGATCGATACAAGAAAACATGTCTGCTCCAAAGCAACAGCGTTTGACGGCGTTTTTCAAAAACCACGGCCCAGATGTCCCTATGGCTATATCATCGTCTTCAAACACAGAGACAAAAGAATTAACTGCTGATCAGCAACCGTCTAAATCCAAGACTGGCCCCTCTCGTGTGTATTCAGAGATGAATGGTTGTCAAAAAATCCATGGTTAAAATACGAACATGGAAAAATGTTCTGCACATTTTGCAGAAATGAGGGAAAAGACAATCCTTTTACCCAAGGGTGTACAAACTTTCGTCATTCTACTTTGCTGCGGCATATCTCTTCTATCCAGCACAAAACTGCAATTGAATCCGAGTCACTCAGAAAACAAATTCACAAACAAACTGCATCAATCTTGTTTGCCAAAAATGAAGCTGCTATTGGCGCTGGCGCAATGCGATCTGTATATTGGTTAGGCAAGGAACAGTTACCCACATTTGAAGCATATGTCTTTACTAAATCTACAAAGACTGCAAGGATGCACATTTCCCGATGAACTGAATGTCGGCGCCAATGCATCCTACACTTCACACATGGCTGCAGAGGAAATGCAGGATGCTATTTCCAGCTGTTGATCGATGGTGTTGACACTAAATTGTTAAATAGTCCCTTCATATCCATTCTTATTGATGAAAGTTGTGACATTTCTGTGACCAAAAAATTGTTGCTGTTTGCTAGGACAGTTAATCCAGAATTTAATGTAGACACTCATTTTCTAAGCAACATGCATATAAATCACGAGTACCTCGCAGACACTACACACAGCTTGATAAATAAACTGCTATCATGCAAGAGGGTCTCTCAGATAAAGTACTACGGTGGGGTTGATGGAGCACGGTAAGACAGGTTCCAAAATGGTTTGTTTAGTAATTTCTGTAAGAAAGAAGAAGTACCTTATGTTTAGGTGGACATGCATTGCCAAAGCGACTAGCGCGATGTTACAGTCAAGCGGCTGAAAAACGTCCAATTGAAAAGTACCAGCAAATATTGTCAGATATATCCTATCATTTCAAGAGATCTGCCCTCAGACGTGAAAAGCTAAAAGCCATTCAGGTCATCCTGGAAGATCCGACCATCCAGTATAAGGAGCTGCATAGTGTACGTTGGTTCTCCATGTATGCAGCTCTAGAGGCAGTCTACAGAACGTGGTCATCGTTGGTCACCTATATGGAATCACAGATGGAATCCTCCAATGACAGTGCCGCCAAGGGCTTCTTCAAGAAGATTACAACGTTCACATTCATTGCCACCACCCACATGCTTATGG
>CM026400.1:4874957-4934693 GCA_014843695.1 Archivesica marissinica
TCTACCCGGTTACCTGTATACATGTTATATTGTGGAGTCTGTGGCTCTACCCGGTTACCTGCATACATGTTATATTGTGGAGTCTGTGGCTCTACCCGGTTACCTGTATACATGTTATATTGTGGAGTCTGTGGCTCTACCCGGTTACCTGTATACATGTTATATTGTGGAGTCTGTGGCTCTACCCGGTTACCTGTATACATGTTATATTGTGGAGTCTGTGGCTCTACCCGGTTACCTGTATACATGTTATATTGTGGAGTCTGTGGCTCTACCCGGTTACCTGTATACATGTTATATTGTGGAGTCTGTGGCTCTACCCGGTTACCTGTTACATGTTATATTGTGGAGTCTGTGGCTCTACCCGGTTACCTGTATACATGTTATATTGTGGAGTCTGTGGCTCTACCCGGTACCTGTATACATGTTATTGTGGAGTTGTGGCTTACCCGGTACCTGTATACAGTTATATTGTGGAGTCTGTGGCTCTACCGGTTACTGTATACATGTTATATTGTGGAGTCTGTGGCTCTACCCGGTTACCTGTATACATGTTATTGTGGAGTCTGTGGCTCTACCGGTTACCTGCATACATGTTATATTGTGGAGTCTGTGGCTCTACCCGGTTACCTGTATACATGTTATATTGTGGAGTCTGTGGCTCTACCCGGTTACCTGTATACATGTTATATTGTGGAGTCTGTGGCTCTACCCGGTTACCTGTATACATGTTATATTGTGGAGTCTGTGGCTCTACCCGGTTACCTGTATACATGTTATATTGTGGAGTCTGTGGCTCTACCCGGTTACCTGTATACATGTTATATTGTGGAGTCTGTGGCTCTACCCGGTTACCTGTATACATGTTATATTGTGGAGTCTGTGGCTCTACCCGGTTACCTGCATACATGTTATATTGTGGAGTCTGTGGCTCTACCCGGTTACCTGTATACATTTATATTGTGGAGTCTGTGGCTCTACCCGGTTACCTGTATACATGTTATATTGTGGAGTCTGTGGCTCTACCCGGTTACCTGTATACATGTTATATTGTGGAGTCTGTGGCTCTACCCGGTTACCTGTATACATGTTATATTGTGGAGTCTGTGGCTCTACCCGGTTACCTGTATACATGTTATATTGTGGAGTCTGTGGCTCTACCCGGTTACCTGCATACATGTTATATTGTGGAGTCTGTGGCTCTACCCGGTTACCTGCATACATGTTATATTGTGGAGTCTGTGGCTCTACCCGGTTACCTGTATACATGTTATATTGTGGAGTCTGTGGCTCTACCCGGTTACCTGTATACATGTTATATTGTGGAGTCTGTGGCTCTACCGGTTACCTGTATACATGTTATATTGTGGAGTCTGTGGCTCTACCGGTTACCTGTATACATGTTATATTGTGGAGTCTGTGGCTCTACCCGGTTACCTGCATACATGTTATATTGTGGAGTCTGTGGCTCTACCCGGTTACCTGTATACATGTTATATTGTGGAGTCTGTGGCTCTACCCGGTTACCTGTATACATGTTATATTGTGGAGTCTGTGGCTCTACCCGGTTACCTGCATACATGTTATATTGTGGAGTCTGTGGCTCTACCCGGTTACCTGTATACATGTTATATTGTGGAGTCTGTGGCTCTACCCGGTTACCTGTATACATGTTATATTGTGGAGTCTGTGGCTCTACCCGGTTACCTGCATACATGTTATATTGTGGAGTCTGTGGCTCTACCCGGTTACCTGCAAATTATTATGGTTATTTATTTCGTATATTGGTAATTTCCGGATTCCAAAAACGAGGGATAAAAACAGAAACAAAGTGGTGAAATAGTTCTCTCCAGGATGAGATCAGTGTGTTTCTTGCATTTTGGAATTTGGGCCATTATAAGTTAATCACTAGATTATCCCCGGACCTTGTTGCTGCCCCATCCCCCCAACCTCCACCTGCATTATATTAAGTTTATGTGAAGTAAAAGATACTGCTAGAAACATTAGCTGACTGTTTCCAAAGATAAAGAAATTAGAGAGGACAATCATAAGCTATACAGCTTTCTGTCCAATTCCTTATATCAGTTGTTGTAAATAATCATGTATTGACAGAAAATAAATATGTTTAAACTAAAGAAAATTAACATGGTGGCAACAAACTCGAGCGATTAATTTATATATTACCTTCAAATTAATTCTCCTCAGATTACCATTGCTTGCAGGCCCCTGCTTGTTAGAGGCCACCACATTATGATATACGTTGCTCACTATGATATACGTTGCTCACTATGATATACGTTGCTCACTATGTTGCTCACTATGAGATACGTTGCTCACTATGAGATACGTTGCTCACTATGAGATATGTCAACACGCAATGTGCATGTCGATCTCTGTCTCGAAAGTCTTGTGCATTGACATCCTCGATATTTAATAAACTAATAAAGATGGATCTGTAGTCCAGTGGTAACACGCTGGACTGGTAATCCAGGGATCGTAGGTTCGATCCCCCGTCTGACCCTAATAAAATTAACAGTCTTTCAGATGGGACGTTAAACCAAGGTCTCGTGTCGGTGCTTTACACCGTGCACGTAAAAGAACCAGAGGAGACTCTGGAATGGGTCTCTGTCTGTATCATTGCACCATCCTCCAAAATCTAAAATAACTAATATCTTGAGGCGGCGTCGCTCATTTGGGTAACCGGTAGCGACGATAAATAAACGTAAAAAACAACAAACTAATAAAGCATAATGAGTACTAATGTACGTAGAGATGGTTGATTTGTTGTGGCTTGTTTTTCCCTGTGTTACAGTCTGTGTCTCGCGCAGCAAATCCTTCAATTGTAATATTAGTTCATTTGTACAATTATTTCCTTTTTTATAAACTGAAAAAGGGGTCTCCGTGGCTGAGTGCCGTTGCCCCTCACCGCTGTAGATTTGAATCTCACTGGGGATGTAAAATTCTTTCATGTGAGGAAATTATCCAGTTGGCTCGCAGAAGGTCAGTGGTTCCACCTGTGTACCCATCCGTGCCTAAAATACTGCTCGGAGGGACACCCAGGGTCTTCCTCCACCAATAACAGCTAGAGTTACCATAAAACCAGAAGTATAGCAAACAAATGTTAAATATAGCTTGGCCCCTTTCTTGTCAAGGATAGTCTAACAGTTAATTTCTAATGGCCATACTGCTTCTGTTGTCCTGAAATGAAACTAATGAATAATGCACTGGACACGAACAATATTTACCAGCATAAAATAAAAAGAAAATATGCTTGTTTTAGTGCCTGATAGAATTATGTATCGCTGATGAACGCAAAGAATTACCGCTTGTGGCTCGCACGTTGCTACGTAAGTGATGCACATTGAACGCAAAGAATTACCGCTTGTGGCTCGCACGTTGCTACGTAAGTGATGCACATTGAACGCAAAGAATTACCGCTTGTGGCTCGCACGTTGCTACGTAAGTGATGCACATTGAACGCAAAGAATTACCGCTTGTGGCTCGCACGTTGCTACGTAAGTGATGCACATTGAACGCAAAGAATTACCGCTTGTGGCTCGCACGTTGCTACGTAAGTGATGCACATTGAACGCAAAGAATTACCGCTTGTGGCTCGCACGTTGCTACGTAAGTGATGCACATTGAACGCAAAGAATTACCGCTTGTGGCTCGCACGTTGCTACGTAAGTGATGCACATTGAACGCAAAGAATTACCGCTTGTGGCTCGCACGTTGCTACGTAAGTGATGCACATTGAACGCAAAGAATTACCGCTTGTGGCTCGCACGTTGCTACGTAAGTGATGCACATTGAACGCAAAGAATTACCGCTTGTGGCTCGCACGTTGCTACGTAAGTGATGCACATTGAACGCAAAGAATTACCGCTTGTGGCTCGCACGTTGCTACGTAAGTGATGCACATTGAACGCAAAGAATTACCGCTTGTGGCTCGCACGTTGCTACGTAAGTGATGCACATTGAACGCAAAGAATTACCGCTTGTGGCTCGCACGTTGCTACGTAAGTGATGCACATTGAACGCAAAGAATTACCGCTTGTGGCTCGCACGTTGCTACGTAAGTGATGCACATTGAACGCAAAGAATTACCGCTTGTGGCTCGCACGTTGCTACGTAAGTGATGCACATTGAACGCAAAGAATTACCGCTTGTGGCTCGCACGTTGCTACGTAAGTGATGCACATTGAACGCAAAGAATTACCGCTTGTGGCTCGCACGTTGCTACGTAAGTGATGCACATTGAACGCAAAGAATTACCGCTTGTGGCTCGCACGTTGCTACGTAAGTGATGCACATTGAACGCAAAGAATTACCGCTTGTGGCTCGCACGTTGCTACGTAAGTGATGCACATTGAACGCAAAGAATTACCGCTTGTGGCTCGCACGTTGCTACGTAAGTGATGCACATTGAACGCAAAGAATTACCGCTTGTGGCTCGCACGTTGCTACGTAAGTGATGCACATTGAACGCAAAGAATTACCGCTTGTGGCTCGCACGTTGCTACGTAAGTGATGCACATTGAACGCAAAGAATTACCGCTTGTGGCTCGCACGTTGCTACGTAAGTGATGCACATTGAACGCAAAGAATTACCGCTTGTGGCTCGCACGTTGTTGTGGTGGTTGCTACGTAAGTGATGCACATTGAACGCAAAGAATTACCGCTTGTGGCTCGCACGTTGCTACGTAAGTGATGCACATTGAACGCAAAGAATTACCGCTTGTGGCTCGCACGTTGCTACGTAAGTGATGCACATTGAACGCAAAGAATTACCGCTTGTGGCTCGCACGTTGCTACGTAAGTGATGCACATTGAACGCAAAGAATTACCGCTTGTGGCTCGCACGTTGCTACGTAAGTGATGCACATTGAACGCAAAGAATTACCGCTTGTGGCTCGAGTTGCGTAGTGATGCACATTGAACGCAAAGAATTACCGCTTGTGACTCGCACGTTGCTACGTAAGTGATGCACATTGAACGCAAAGAATTACCGCTTGTGACTCGCACGTTGCTACGTAAGTGATGCACATTGAACGCAAAGAATTACCGCTTGTGACTCGCACGTTGCTACATAAGTGATCAACGAATGCTCTCGATGTTATTTCATGATCAACGAATGCTCTCGATGTTATTTCGTGATCAACAAATGCTCTCGATGTTATTTCGTGATCAACGAATGCTCTCGATGTTATTTCGCAGTGATCAACGAATGCACTTGATGTTATTTCATGATCAACGAATGCTCTCGATGTTATTTCATGATCAACGAATGCTCTCGATGTTATTTCGTAGTGATCAACTCTCGATGTTATTTCGTAGTGATCAACTCTCGATGTTATTTCGTAGTGATCAACTCTCGATGTTATTTCGTAGTGATCAACTCTCGATGTTATTTCATAGTGATCAACTCTCGATGTTATTTCGTAGTGATCAACTCTCGATGTTATTTCGTAGTGATCAACTCTCGATGTTATTTCGTAGTGATCAACGAATGCTCTCAATGTTTTTTTGGCAACTTGTGATTGGATCATGCACAGAGACAAGCAATACCCTCTCTATCTACCTTTGTGTATGTCAGAGCTCCAGATAAACTTTTCATATAAAATGTACAAAATTACACGCTCTTATTGACAATAAGTATTTCGACCCCATGAGTTTTACCCCACCATTTATAATTAATTCTGTAAGCAAATAAATATTCATAAAAACCAATGAATTTATATAGACGTGGACGAGTGGTTACGGTCGCTGACTTGTATACGGGTTCGAGCCCCACTCAGACCGTGTCTCATTTATATGAAAAAGTTGGCAGTTTCTTACAGAGGTTGGTGCGCCAAGTACTGGTTAACCGCTGGAGCCTGCCCAGGAAAGGTGTTGTTAGGTAAACTGCCAGTCGCTCAAATGGGAAACCGGTAGCGACGTTAAATAAACTTAAATTAAAAAAATGAATTTACATATACATGTATTGTTATATATATTGTTTCAAATTTTGGATTATTCGCATTTCACCGCTTGACTTTAATATGAATGTAGATTTTTACCCCATTAAGTTTAAAATACTGATTTGCCAAATAATGCGTAAGTACCATTTACCCCTTTCTTATCTGGAGCTCTATCCCCAAGGTTATAAACCATATCTGAGATCTTAAACTCAAGTGATTTGATTGGTTCATTCTTGAGATTTAGTATCATCTGAACCAATCGGCAGCTTGAGACCGAGATTGGAGACCGGTTTTATAAGCTCCTGGCTAGGTGTATGCTCTAAATACACATGTTTATAACATCTAATATGTTTGAATATGTCTTGCTTATTAACAACGATAGCATACATTGATTAGATATTGCTTAAAATACATGTCTGGAATGAGACTACATTACATTGCATGTTTTATACCTTTCCCCTTTAGAAGCGCCTCTCGACGCCACACACATTTACACACAGGTTGACATATTTGTAGTCAAAGAAACTACAGTCAACCCTGTATTAGTGGTCACCTCCATTAAACAGCCCACCTGTATTAAGCAGCCAGTGTCCCCAGTCCCAATACGTTGTTTATTATACATTTGCCCTCTATTAAGCAGCCACCTGTGCTAAGCAACCACTTTCTGAGATTTCCATTACTGGCTGCTTAACTCAGGTTTGAGAGATTTAATAAAGATCAGAACAATATAGTGGATCCAACCATTAATAATTCCCAGTGATCTCTGGGTGAAGGTCAGGTAGTTAAGTGGACAGTGTATCATGATAGGTATATTCCCAGTGACCTCTGGGTGAAGGTCAGGTAGTGAAGTGGACAGTGTATCATGATAGATATATTCCCAGTGACCTCTGGGTGAAGGTCAGGTAGTGAAGTGGACAGTGTATCGTGATATGTATGTTCCCAGTGACCTCTGGGTGAAGGTCAGGTAGTGAAGTGAACAGTATAGTGTTATATGTATATTCCCAGTGACCTCTGGGTGACGGTCAGGTAGTGAAGTGGACAGTGTATCATGATAGGTATATTCCCAGTGACCTCTGGGTGAAGGTCAGGTAGTGAAGTGGTCAGTGTATCATGATAGGTATATTCCCAGTGACCTCTGGGTGAAGGTCAGGTAGTGAAGTGGACAGTATAGTGTTATATGTATATTGCAACAATATGAATGGAATATGACTACACCTCTGGGGAGGGGGAGGGAAGAGTTGATGATAAGATGGTATGACAGATTATAACCTTGTGATGTTTTCTATGTACGTGGTGCACGTGATATTTATTGCACGTGGTATGTATGTCGCACACGAAAGAAGTATAGCTCTAGAGTGTTAAGACCTGTTATTGATACAAATGCCAAATAGTTACTTGTGTTCTTTATATAAATGGCATTCATGTTCTATATTCATTCTAATGTGCATTTTGCGGATGACTAGATGACCAGATTTGGTATGATAATTTTAAAAAAGCATGGGTGGGTGGGGGATAGAAGTGGAGCCCGCACAGGGCAAAGTCAGGGTCCCTATTTTGTACATGTCGCCCTCTAGGATTAGCCCTGTATATATTACACATTGAATGACTTCCATTTGAAAAACATATAAATTCTTCATCTTCAAGCTACCCACATATTGTTCATGCGCTGATGAAACCTAAACTATGTGCGATTTACTATACGAGTTTATTTAAAGTCGGCACCTCATAAAGTAGCAGATCATTGGTTAACACGCTGGACTGGTAATCCAGGTATCGCAGGTTCGATCCCCTGCTATGCCATACTAATATGATTCGTACCATAGCGTTTCAGATGTGACTTAATTACGTAATTAAACCGAGATCTCGTGTCAGTGATATACACCGTGTACGTAAAAGAACCAAAGGAGACTCTGGAATGGGTCATTGTCTGTATCATTGCACTATCGTCCAAAATTTAATATGATTAAAATCTTTACGAAGCGCCGCTCATATGGGCAACCTGTAGCGACGATAAATAAACTTAAATCCTTTATGCCATAAGTACATGTATAAAATTATATAAATCCGAAACACGAACACAAACTTTTCAGTTCAGTCAATTTATACTTACCTCCGTTTTATATAATATTTGTAATATATAATCATACTGTACATTGTATATAGACAATTACCTCCCTTGTACATATAATACTATAAATATACACACTCCATTGGTTTACCTCTGTTTACTCTACCTTACCTCATATCTACCCGCTGTTGCTGTTACCCCGGCAACAGCATTTCAGTTTTGAACATTTAACATTCAGCATAATATGTTTTAAGAAAAATGTAGATTAAAATAGATTAAAATTGTTGGTATAATATCCTAGTGTTGGTAAATGTTAATATTTTAACTTAAATAAAGTCTATCAATAGTTCAAGTAATTGTAGCAGACGACAATTCATTGATTTCCTTTTCTTGTTTGTAAAATTTGTATGTAAACTTGACATGATTATATTTACATACATTAAACTGACTGTTATTTTCACTGCTAACGTGCATTACAGGCAGGGTTCATTCTAGGTCAGAATTTTCGGGAGAAGTGAGAAAGCGCATGATCGCTTCCTTAAATGGTGTTCTTTAATATACTTCTGCAAAATAGGGTTAAAATGCACAGTACAACCATTAAATACAACATTTGAATAGGAGTGCTTTATAAAGGGCCAGTGTATCTTACTAGACAAAATTTTGTTTGAAAATCGTAAAAACCAAAAAATATATTATTTTTTTAGGGAGAAGTGGGGGCCCCAGATGTCAGGGTCCCTAGGGCGACAATTTCGCCCACATCGCCCTCTAAAATGATCCCCGAGTGCAAAGAGTCAATTGTTTGTTTTTCAATATCTCGAAAAATTGTGATTTTATTTAATATGATCTAGTGACATGTTTATTTTACGGAAATGGCGGGGTTTTCATCAAAATATAACTTATGACCAAGTTTGAACAAAAATCCATTTAATGTAGATCTTGCTGTATGTACATGGCAAATGTTTATGGATATATGGCCAAAGGACGTGTACAATAAGCTTAGTTTAACCCATTGAACACTAAGTAGCTGACATGGACTGGTCCATGATATTTTTAGACCAATAAATTAATCCGAAAATTATATTTCGACCAGTTTATTTATCAAAATGGGTAATTTTATCTAAAAATAGTGAAATTACTGACAAAAAGTGTAGATCCTGATGAGACAGCTCGTCATGATTCTGTTCATATAGATCTACAGTTTTTGTAAGCATATTCAGAGGTCAGAGGTCTGTTTTTATGTAAATAATTAATATTTAGTACTAAATTATTGTTGCACTTGTATAATACATCATGCTTTTCTGTTTGCAAGTAAATCCTGTTACTTGGCTATGAACATAACTTGTTTTTGCCAATAAACTTCATTGACTTGACTTCTTTGGCTTGACTACTTTGGCTTGACTTGACTTCTTTAACTTGAGTGTTGAAAGTATATCTAATAAACGAAACAACCAGTGTTCTAAACTGTTGCTGTATATCTAATAAATAAACAACCAGTGTTCTAAACTGTTGCTGAATATCTAATAAACGAAACAGCCAGTGTTCTAAACTGTTGCTATATATCTAATAAATAAACAACCAGTGTTCTAAACTGTTGCTGTATATCTAATAAATAAACAACCAGTGTTCTAAACTGTTGCTCTATATCTAATAAACGAAACAACCAGTGTTCTAAACTGTTGCTGTATATCTAATAAACGAAACAGCCAGTGTTCTAAACTGTTGCTGTATATCTAATAAACGAAACAACCAGTGTTCTAAACTGTTGCTGTATATCTAATAAATAAACAACCAGTGTTCTAAACTGTTGCTGAATATCTAATAAACGAAACAACCAGTGTTCTAAACTGTTGCTATATATCTAATAAATAAACAACCAGTGTTCTAAACTGTTGCTATATATCTAATAAATAAACAACCAGTGTTCTAAACTGTTGCTGTATATCTAATAAATCAGCGACCAATCAAATACTACGGTAATGTGTATAAGAAAGTTACGTAACCTTGTGGAAGGTTGGTGGTTCTACACAGGTATGTATGTTTGGGGCATTATTACAATTACTCTAGCTCTGATATTGTATTGCTATTCACAGCGCACGATATGGTCATTGGCACAAGGATAAAGGTCAGGCAAACTACAAGAGTGGTCCACGTCTAATTATCTTCATAATTGGAGGAACTTGCTACTCGGAACTGAGATGTGCATACGAGGTCACCCAGGCTGTCAAAAACTGGGAGGTCCTTATTGGTTAGTACATATATTTACAAGTATTCAGTTTTTGTTTTGTTTTTTTATTTATGTTCATTTAACGTCACTACCAGTTGCCCATTTGAGCGACGGGCAGTTTACCTAACAACATCTTTCCTGGGCAGGCTTCAGCGGTTAACCAGTACTTGGTGCACCAACCTCCGTAAGAAACTGCCAACTTTTTCATATAGATGAGACACTGCCTAAGCGGGGCTCGACTCCGTGACCATCAGTGTTGATAGGTTACTGTCAGTCACACAGATGCTCTGCTAATACTCTGTGCCATACACAATGTACCAGTAAAATTTGGAAAATATTTGTAAAATATATGTAAATGGTGAAATATGACATTTAACATTGTGTTTGGGAAATAATTAGTCTAGCTGTGTTACACTACGAATTAAACATGATTATTTGGTGGCTGTTTCAGTGTGAATTACATATATATTCATTTCAGGTTCAACACATATTCTGTCACCAGAAGGGTTCTTGAGTGATCTGCGCGAACTGAGCAGTTAAACAGAACAATGTTCCGATGTATTGACCAATGTTCTTCTGAATTCTTGACCAAGATTATTCGTGCTGACGGAAACATGTGCAATTTTTATAGGATCCTACTCGTAAAACTACTTTCTGTATGCTACATACACCCAGCTAGATATTGTCGTCAATATGGGGGTTCATTGCATAGGAACAAGAATTTAGTTGACCTGTTCTATGTTGTAACGGACGCGTGCATCGAGGGAGAATTTGAATAACTTCACACAAATGGTCACCAGAACATGTAGCTCCAAGGTCAAGGTTGGAGGTCAAATTGTACAATAGTTATTTTGTGTTTCTTCCACATCTTTTTACACTGCCTGGTTATTTTTGGAATAATTTCACACTAATGTTCACAATTATACCCGGGGTCTATCACATTGAGGTCACACGTGGGAGGTCAAATATAAAACAAATATTGTAGGATATTGTGCAACCTTTCCATAAATATTGTACACAGCCTGACCCATTTTAGAATAACGTTATAATATTCATTGAATCAAATTGTGCATCACCTGATCCATAGCCCTAAGCTTACAATTATAGGTCAAAGGTGAAAACTGTAAACAGTTGGAGGTCAAGGTGAAAACTGTAGGCAATGAGAGACAGTCAGTTACTGCCCCTGAATACCTACTAGAAGTAGATAGGTCCTTTTAAGTGTTTTCCTCTATTTTTATCGTTGTTTCCTTTGCACAAATGCTAGCAATTTTAGTCCACTAAAGCTTCTTATGATTATTAAATTACTATATCTTGACATATATCCTACCGTATATGCAATGGGTACTTATTTGTAAACAATGTTATCTGTTAATTAACAAAATGTTGATAAAATCACATTTATCATACCGCAACATCTTGGTAGAGAACAACAGTAAAAACATTTACATTTTAGGATAAATCAGATCTTTCAAAGAAACAACTAAGCGTAAATTATCCTGTCAAAGACCTCTTCTCTCCTTAAATGATCCTGTCAAAGACCTCTTCTCTCCTTAAATGATCCTGTCAAAGACCTCTTCTCTCAATGAAACAACTCAACTTAAATTATCAATTCTTTCAATGAGAATTTCTCAATCGAGCTCTATATGGGATCAGTTACAAGTTTATAACTTGTATTATTTCTCAATCAAGCTCTATATGGGACCAGTTACAAGTTTATAACTTGTATTATTTCTCAATCAAGCTCTATATGGGACCAGTTACAAGTTTATAACTTGTATTATTTCTCAATCAAGCTCTATATGTGATCAGTTACGAGTTTATAACTTGTATTATTTCTCAATCAAGCTCTATATGGGACCAGTTACAACTTTATAACTTGTATTATTTCTCAATCAAGCTCTATATGGGATCAGTTACAAGTTTATTACTGTATTATTTCTCAATCAAGCTCTATATGGGATCAGTTACAAGTTTATTACTTGTATTATTTCTCAATCAAGCTCTATATGGGACCAGTTACAAGTTTATAACTTGTATTATTTCTCAATCAAGCTCTATATGGGACCAGTTACAAGTTTATAGCTTGTATTATTTCTCAATCAAGCTCTATATGTGATCAGTTACAAGTTTATTACTTGTATTATTTCTCAATCAAGCTCTATATGTGATCAGTTACGAGTTTATAACTTGTATTTTTTCTCAATCAAGCTCTATATGGGATCAGTTACAAGTTTATAACTTGTATTATTTCTCAATTGAGCTCTATATGGGATCAGTTACAAGTTTATAACTTGTATTATTTTCTCAATCAAGCTCTATATGGGACCAGTTACAAGTTTATAACTTGTATTATTTCTCAATCAAGCTCTATATGGGATCAGTTACAAGTTTATAACTTGTATTATTTCTCAATCAAGCTCTATATGGGACCAGTTACAAGTTTATAACTTGTATTATTTCTCAATCAAGCTCTATATGGGATCAGTTACAAGTTTATAACTTGTATTATTTCTCAATCAAGCTCTATATGGGACCAGTTACAAGTTTATAACTTGTATTATTTCTCAATCAAGCTCTATATGGGATCAGTTACAAGTTTATAACTTGTATTATTTCTCAATCAAGCTCTATATGGGACCAGTTACAAGTTTATAACTTGTATTATTTCTCAATCAAGCTCTATATGGGATCAGTTACAAGTTTATAACTTGTATTATTTCTCAATCAAGCTCTATATGGGACCAGTTACAAGTTTATAACTTGTATTATTTCTCAATCAAGCTCTATATGGGACCAGTTACAACTTTATAACTTGTATTATTTCTCAATCAAGCTCTATATGGGATCAGTTACAAGTTTATTACTGTATTATTTCTCAATCAAGCTCTATATGGGATCAGTTACAAGTTTATTACTTGTATTATTTCTCAATCAAGCTCTATATGGGACCAGTTACAAGTTTATAACTTGTATTATTTCTCAATCAAGCTCTATATGGGACCAGTTACAAGTTTATAGCTTGTATTATTTCTCAATCAAGCTCTATATGTGATCAGTTACAAGTTTATTACTTGTATTATTTCTCAATCAAGCTCTATATGTGATCAGTTACGAGTTTATAACTTGTATTTTTTCTCAATCAAGCTCTATATGGGATCAGTTACAAGTTTATAACTTGTATTATTTCTCAATTGAGCTCTATATGGGATCAGTTACAAGTTTATAACTTGTATTATTTTCTCAATCAAGCTCTATATGGGACCAGTTACAAGTTTATAACTTGTATTATTTCTCAATCAAGCTCTATATGGGATCAGTTACAAGTTTATAACTTGTATTATTTCTCAATCAAGCTCTATATGGGACCAGTTACAACTTTATAACTTGTATTATTTCTCAATCAAGCTCTATATGGGATCAGTTACAAGTTGATAACTTGCATTATTTCTCAATCAAGCTCTATATGTGATCAGTTATGAGTTTATAACTTGTATTATTCCTCAATCAAGCTCTATATGGGATCAGTTACAAGTTTATAGCTTGCAGAATTCCTCAATCGAGCCCTGTATGGGATCAGTTACGAGTTTATGGCTTGCAGAATTCCTCAATCGAGCTCTATATGGGATCAGTTAAGAGTTTATAGCTTGCAGAATTCCTCAATCGAGCTCTATATGGGATCAGTTACGAGTTTATAGCTTGCAGAATTCCTCAATCAAGCTCTATATGGGACCAGTTACAACTTTATAACTTGTATTATTTCTCAATCAAGCTCTATATGGGATCAGTTACAAGTTTATAACTTGTATTATTTCTCAATCAAGCTCTATATGGGATCAGTTACAAGTTTATAGCTTGTATTATTTCTCAATTGAGCTCTATATGGGATCAGTTACAAGTTTATAACTTGTATTATTTCTCAATCAAGCTCTATATGGGACCAGTTACAAGTTTATAACTTGTATTATTTCTCAATCAAGCTCTATATGGGATCAGTTACAAGTTTATAACTTGTATTATTTCTCAATCAAGCTCTAAATGGGATCAGTTACAAGTTTATAACTTGTATTATTTCTCAATCGAGCTCTATATGGGATCAGTTACAAGTTTATAACTTGTATTATTTCTCAATCGAGCTCTATATGGGATCAGTTAAGAGTTTTTAACATTCCTGTAGGTAGTACTAAATGTTGTCATGTGGTACAGTTTTAAAACCATGTATAAAGTGTTCTTAAAATTATTTGTCCAGCTAGTTGTAAATGTCCAGCTAGTTGTAAAAGAAGTTTTATTTACGATTTGCTATTCATATTAAATCTGATACTTCAGATTTTGTTCATGTAATAAATTCTAGTGTGATTGGCTGCAGGTCAAGAACCCAAGTAAACATGGAGAGATTGTTATAATACTCAGGGTTCATTCTAGGTCAGAATTTTTGGGAGAAGTGAGAAAGCGCGTGATCGCTTCCTTAAATAGTGTTCTTTAATATACTTCTGCAAAATAGGGTTAAAATGCACAGTACAACCATTAAATACAACATTTGAATAGAAGGAGTGCTTTATAATGGGCCAGTGTATCTTACTAGACACAATTTTGTTTGAAAATCATAAAAACCCAAAAATAATTTTATTTTTTTTAGGGAGTAGTGGGGCCCCCAGAGGGCGAAGTCAGGGTCCCTAGGGGACAATTTCGCCCACATCGCCCTCTAAAATGATCCCTGAATACTATAAAAATAATAATACAAGATGTAAGCTACGAAAAGATAAAAATCCATCAGTGTGGATATATAACCATGGGTACTAAATGAAACCAGCCATTTGTCCATAAGTTTGGAAAATATGTTGTGTCTTTTATGCATAGTTATAATTGACAAATATGCATCTTTCTGTTGTGTGTTTTATTGTTAACAAATAATAAGAAAGCCGTGTATAATCCAGAAGGTTATGAAATGATGAATAATCCAGAATATCTTGTTTTATCTTTGTTTTTGCTGTCCGATTAGCGCAGTGGTTAGCGCAGTGGTTAGCGCACTCGCTTCTCACCAATGCGACCCTGGTTCGATCCTCGGACCGGGAAGTATGTGAGATGGTACGGTGGTCGCCATATCGGACAGGTGGGTTTTCTCCGGGTACTCCAGTTTCTACCCACACGAATGACTACCGGTACATTTAAGCTTTCATCCGAGCCAACGAGAGTGGGATTAATATAACTTGTTAAAGTTTGTTTCGCAATTGTTGTAAAATAAATAAAGTTTAAATGTTTATCTTTGCTTCAATATTCATCTGTGAATTAAAGTGTGGCGATCCTGAGAGGGCATTACATTCATGCTTGCAAGCATATTTAGGGCTTTTTTATGAGTATTTTTGCACATTCTGTCTGCTTCCCTCATCTTCCACCCAACTGGCCTTTGCATGTAGCCAGTGAAGAAGTAGGCATATTTATATTTTCAAATCTTTAAAAATTGTTTCGGTGTTATTTTCAAATTGTTCATAACCTTTTCTGCATTTTTTCCCCCAAATGATCAAAATTGTCGCTTTTTTTCACATCTTTTTAAAAAAATATATCTGTAGTTTTTTTCAAATCTTTCTAATTGTTTCTGCTATTTTTTTCAAATGTTCCAAAATTGTAATTTTTTCCCCCAAATCTTTCAAAATATAATGTTTAAAAATTATTTCTATATTTTCTTTTCAAAAAATGTGTCTGTATAAGTCGATACATTTAATTTCAAATATTTGATATAATATTACATTTATAATACACTATTGGCCTGTCTTGTCACCACCATCCTCTACTGTCCAAATGTTCTCATGTTGTTGATACCATAGAAAATGTCCAAGTAGTGAAGAGAATACCATTTGATTACTGATGGGCACCAATCTTGTTGTAAACTGTTGTAATAATAAAAGCTGTGCTTTTCATAGAAAATGGAGTGCATGCAGGGTTCATTCTAGGTCAGAATTTTTGGGAGAAGTGAGAAAGCGCGCGATCGCTTCCTTAAATAGTGTGTTCTTTAATATACTTCTGCAAAATAGGGTTAAAATGCACAGTACAACCATTAAATACAACATTTGAATAGAAGGAGTGCTTTATAATGGGCCATCTTACTAGACAACACTTTGAAAATCATAAAAACAAAAAAATATTTATTTTTTTAGGGAGAAGTGGGGCCCCCAGAGGGCGAAGTCAGGGTCCCTAGGGCGACAATTTTGCCCACATCTCCCTCTAGAATGATCCCTGGTGCTCCCGAGTGCTTTATAATGGGCCAGTGTATCTTACTACCGGTAGCCAAAATTTTGTTTGAAAATCTTAAAAACAAAAAAACAAAAACAAGGAGAAGTGGGGCCCCCAGAGGGCGAAGTCAGGGTCCCTAGGGCGACAATTTCGCCCTCTAGACTGATCCCTGTGTGTATGTATGTGATAGGGTAATAAAACTATTTATTTATACATTTATTATTACATGTATTGCATGCAGTACTGTGACCATTGCATTTACTAATATACACTTTACGACAAAAGTTTTGCACAGCTATTTTTTTTATTAGCAATCATTTAGTCAATATGTATGTTTTACGTTTATTTATCGTCGCTACCGGTTACCCATATGAGCGACGCCTCCTGAAGAGATTAGTCATTTTAGATTTTTGGAGGACAGTGCATGATACAGACAGAGACCCATTCCACATTCCAGAGTCTCCTCTGGTTCTTTTACATGTATGGTGTAAAGCACCGACACGAGACCTCAGTTTAACGTCCCATCTGAAAGACTGTTAATTTTATTAGGGTCAGACGGGGGATCGAACCCGCGATCCCTGGATTACCAGTCTTGTCAATAACAAACAGTAGCACCTTAAATATTATGTTTAGTTTAATCATATATTATTGCATTCATTCTATATATACAATGTACAGAAGAAAACTAATGACCACACTTGTATAATTATGCATAGTATATACGATGTATGTCATTGTTGTGCACAAGAATTGTCAATAAATGTTGAAGCAAATGGGTTGGGCCACAAGTTTTAACAACATTAGTTATGGCACTCCCCCAAATACTAGATTGTAACAAACAAAGTGACTGAATATACGAGTTGTGCAAATACTAAAATTGATGATTACTAATATAAAGGGGAAATGAAGAAGAAAATTAGCAAAATATAGATAACAAGAATTTAGAACCAAAAAAAAACTAACAATACCAACAAAAAAGGATTAAGAAATGCAATTGATACTCCAAGTGCCCAAGGTACCTTAGTTTACATAATATTTAATGTGGTACTGCCTGTTATTGACCAATTGCTGATATAGAAAATACGTGTACAAATCTTTTTGTCCTTAAGTATATATAGCGTTTATGTCTGATGTATTATATAGTTGTTAAACATTTATGTTATTTGAGAGACTGTGGCCTGTGTTTGCAATATGTGTTTGTACAGTTTGTACATATGTATAATAGATGTATTCCCATATACACTCAACAAAATTCCTAATTGGTCACATTGCCCGAGGTTATAAAACTGTTCTCAGATCTCAAACTCGAGCTGAAGTAATTTGATTGGTTGATTCTGAGTTTTACACTAGGCTGAACCAATCAGAAGTTTGAGACTGAGTTTGAGATTGGAGAAAAGCTTTATAACCTCCAGGCCACATGGTGTTTTATAATATTTGGAGCCAATTAATAATCATACAATATCAGGGTTCGCGCTGTCGGTCGCCAATTGCGACAAAAAACAAATATTGGCGCTAAATTTTGTGAATTGCCAAAAATATTTTGCACAACTTTTTTTTTGGGGCACATGTTTTGTCGAATTACATGGCTTCAAATATTTAATTGTGAACTATATGGCTCTTAGTTGGCTCCAAGTTTTTTCAATTGGCGACAGAAGTGGCGCAGACAAACATTCAGACAGAGGGAACCCTGAATATAAATATTTTTTTATCGTTATTTTATCCTTATCCGAGATGGTTATACAGAAATCATTGCAGAACGATCTGTAAAAAAATATAACCAATAAGATGATATGAATATTGATATTATTTGGTTAATAGTTCGCTCCAAATACTGTAAAACACCAAAACTCAATCTCAATCGTCTGATTGGTTCAACTGACAGATATACTGAGAATCAACCAATCAGATCATTTGAGCTCGAGTTTGAGATCTGAGAAAAGTTTTATTATATTATGTGGTAACGGGTTAAGTTACTAGGCTGTGAGCTACTTCCAGTCAAACCCGAGTTGGGAAATCTCCACTCCAAACTATTGTATAAACTTTCCAAAACCTATTTTCAACCTTCACAGAAACTAGTTTTCCCAGCCCGTGTTTATCTAGGTATTACATGTTTACTACCTATGTTAAACGTATTTGTTATAATTGTATTTATTGCTTGTATATTTGTGAATATAAATTGTACATTTTTTAGGAAAGTGCAATAAAACCCAATCGGGATGAGAGAATTTCATTCAAACGTAGGAAGCATGATGTAAACAGTGCTATATGAAATGGGTGGGGTTTGCCCTACCATGCATACATCCCTAAATGGTTTCGTCAAGCTCTGCATTTATCCATGTGCGGGA
Source organism: Archivesica marissinica (assembly GCA_014843695.1). Taxonomy (NCBI): domain Eukaryota; kingdom Metazoa; phylum Mollusca; class Bivalvia; order Venerida; family Vesicomyidae; genus Archivesica; species Archivesica marissinica. The sequence continues at coordinate 4,893,780 of CM026400.1, forward strand.
TATTGCTTAGGTGGAGCCGTTACGTTATGATAGTGCCCTTAGTCAAGGCATTTAAATTCCACATTGCCTCTTCTCTCTCCTTCCTGGCGATGGATTCCATCAGGAATGAGGTCTCGAGAGTGATTAATATAAGTTGAAAGAACTTGTTTCGCAATGGAGCTAAAATAAATTTGTATAAACTAATAAATTCACCCAATAGTCACAAGTTTGACAGGCTATGTTTATGGGGCAGATAGATGTATGTATGTATGGACAAATTTGTACATCCTTAACCCTTTCAACACCACAGACCTCTAAATAGGCTTACAAAAAGTGTAGATCCAGATGAGCCGGCTCGTGACGAGCCGTCTCATCAGGATCTGCACTTTTTGCCAGTGATATGACTATTTTTAGACATAATTACCCATTTTGATAAATGAACTTGTCCAAATGTGATTTTCTGATTCATTTATTGGTTTATGAATATCATGGACCAGTCCATGTGAGTTACTTGGCGTTGAATGGGTTAAACTCAGTACTCCACAATAGAAGAAGCCGATTACTCCATACTGCTGATAAGCAACATACACAATATGTATAGGAATGGAAGGGGGCTGGCTACATGCGTGTGAAGCTATAAAGGTGTTGTAGGGGGTTTATGTGGAGTAAAGGGATCAAGTGGAGGCACAGAAAAGGTTACGAATGTTTATATAGCATATCCGATTGTTATCACTTCTCACTTACTGGTACTTGATAGAATGTAAATCGGACGAGGTCAACATGTGTCTACAGAACCGTGCGTGTGTCGTTTCTACAGAACCGTGCGTGTGTCATTTCTACAGAACCGTGCGTGTGTCGTTTCAACAGAACCGTGCGTGTGTCGTTTCAACAGAACCGTGCGTGTGTCGTTTCTACAGAACCGTGCGTATGTCGTTTCTACCGAACCATGCGTATGTCGTTTCTACAGAACCATGCGTATGTCGTTTCTACAGAACCATGCGTATGTCATTGCTACAGAACCGTGCGTGTGTCGTTTCTACAGAACCGTGCATATGTTGTTTCTACAGAACCATGCGTGTGTCGTTTCTACAGAACCATGCGTATGTCGTTTCTACAGAACCATGCGTATGTCGTTTCTACAGAACCATGCGTATGTCATTGCTACAGAACCGTGCATGTGTCGTTTCTACAGAACCGTGCATATGTTGTTTCTACAGAACCGTGCGTATGTCATTTCTACAGAACCATGCGTATGTCGTTTCTACAGAACCGTGCGTATGTTGTTTCAACAGAACCGTGCGTATGTCATTTCTACAGAACCGTGCGTGTGTCGTTCCTACAGAACCCTGCGTATGTCGTTCCTACAGAACCGTGCGTAATGTTTTTCCTACAGAACCGTGCGTATGTCGTTCCTACAGAACCGTGCGTATGTCGTTCCTACAGAACCGTGCGTATGTCGTTCCTACAGAACCGTGCGTATGTCGTTCCTACAGAACCGTGCGTATGTTGTTCCTACAGAGCCGTGCATAATGTTGTTCCTACAGAACCGTGCGTATGTCGTTCCTACAGAACCGTGCGTATGTCGTTCCTACAGAACCGTGCGTATGTCGTTCCTACAGAACCGTGCGTATGTCGTTCCTACAGAACCGTGCGTATGTCGTTCCTACAGAACCGTGCGTATGTCGTTCCTACAGAACCGTGCATATGTCGTTCCTACAGAACCGTGCGTATGTCGTTCCTACAGAACCGTGCGTATGTCGTTCCTACAGAACCGTGCGTGTCGTTCCTACAGAACCGTGCGTATGTCGTTCCTACAGAGCCGTGCATAATGTTGTTCCTACAGAACCGTGCGTATGTCGTTCCTACAGAACCGTGCGTATGTCGTTCCTACAGAACCGTGCGTATGTCGTTCCTACAGAACCGTGCATATGTCGTTCCTACAGAACCGTGCATATGTCGTTCCTACAGAACCGTGAGTATGTCGTTCCTACAGAGCCGTGCATAATGTTGTTCCTACAGAACCGTGCGTATGTCGTTCCTACAGAACCGTGCGTATGTCGTTCCTACAGAACCGTGCGTATGTCGTTCCTACAGAAACGTGCGTATGACATTAGTTAGTGACATTCTGCTCTTATATCACAAAGTTTTATATATTTTATTTATCTTTGTATTTTATGTGTAGTGTATTGTCACTATTTTGATTAAAGACTTGAATTAGATGCGTTGTTCACCTACTCTATTTGCTGCATTTATTAGCCGCACAAAGCTCGTGCGAGTTAGTCTTACCACATTGTGTCTATCAGTCGTCCATGTTACCACATTGTGTCTATCAGTCGTCCATGTTACCACATTGTGTCTATCAGTCGTCGTCCATGTTACCACATTGTGTCTATCAGTCGTCATCCATGTTACCACATTGTGTCTATCAGTCGTTGTCCATGTTACCACATTGTGTCTATCAGTCGTCGTCCATGTTACCACATTGTGTCTATCAGTCGTCATCCATGTTACCACATTGTGTCTATCAGTCGTTGTCCATGTTACCACATTGTGTCTATCAGTCGTTGTCCATGTTACCACATTGTGTCTATCAGTCGACGTCCATGAACGGTTTCAAATATTAATGCTGTTTATACGTTAGAATATACATTTGTTGGATAATGAATCTGAACAAGAAACTAGCTGTGGGTATGGGCGGCCATAGTCCCCAATCGGATATTCCACATGACATGTGACCAAGAGATTTTGAAACTCGTTGAGCAATGGACCTGGGTCGTCTTGCGCACAACGCTCATTATGGTGAACATTTGTGTGAAGTTATTTTTGAAAATCCATCGTTTAATACTCCGGTCAAGACATTTTTCGAAAGATACAAGCATTGAGCTTATCGTGCAAGTTTCCTGGTCTGTCTAGCGATATAATTTACGCCAAACTTCATGCATGTTTATACGGTAGGTTGCATTTTATCATTGGACTTCAACTGCTCAATTGTTTCGCAACAAGTCTTTGTTAGACAAACTTGTTAAACATTTCCTGGCCAATAGCATCCCTCCGAAGATTCGGATATCTAGTCTGGTTTATAAGACAAGTTTTTTACCATCAGATTATGGCCTCAAAGTGTCATCCCGTCTTATAACTGAGTGCTAAAATATAAACTGATTACTTAACCTTTTTTTAAATGTCTTTCAGGGTTCATTCTAGGTCAGAATTTTTGGGAGAAGTGAGAAAGCATGTGATCGCTTCCTTAAATGGTGTTCTTTAATATACTTCTGCAAAATAGGGTTAAAATGCACAGTACAACCATTAAATACAACATTTGAATAGAAGGAGTGCTTTATAATGGGCCAGTGTATCTTACTAGACAACACTGTTTGAAAATCATAAAAACAAAAAAATATTTATTTTTTTAGGGAGAAGTGGGGCCCCCAGAGGGCGAAGTCAGGGTCCCTAGGGCGACAATTTTGCCCACATCTCCCTCTAGAATGATCCCTAGTCTTTAATGGTATCCATAATAACATTTTAGTCAAGAACACACTCTGTCTGACACCGAAAATGTCTTCAACTTGCACTGACCAAACATGCAATTTATACTGGTGTCCATTTTATCAACCTGTCTTATATGCGAGTGTATGCCAAACCCCAGTTGCAGCCTTCGCACGTGAAGACAGTCACTGGAAGGCGTTGCAGGTCACGCATCGGACTGTACAGCCACAGCAGACGGAGCTCATCTGTAGACTCAATGGGCGCAAACTCCATAGTCTGACAAGACTGACGGATGCCGAAGATGCCAAACCCCACAGATTTCTGGACCAAAGTAGGCGTGTTATATGAGAGTATGGATGGTACTGATATTCAATGTCCATATCGCGATGATTTATGTATTATTCCCAAAGCGTATCACCGGTCATAATGTGTAGATATGTCTCGAGCTGGTGAATGATCTCTCACACGATGGAGACGGAATACTCGTCTACAGTGTAAGCCAGCGTGCTCTGTACCATGAGGTTGTTGTTGGCCTTCCAAACTCTCCATCTACAAACCTCGGAACAAAACTTGTTCCGACTTGTTTGTCAATAAGCGGGGAATACACGTATATATTCTGCAAAGTCTGTCACAGGTCAGGCAAGGAATTATATTAAGAATACGTTGCAGCCTTCCGGTATGAATTCGTCTCCAAGGCTTTTGGATGCCATAGTTGGCCTGTGTTTTTGTCTCCGGTGGTGATGAGGTACCCATGGTATATAATTTAAATTACCTCTTCTACCATTTAAAAATATGCAAAATTCTGATACAGTTGATGCTTTATTGTTTATACTTCATTTTTGTAGTTGAAAAATTTGCAGTTAAGCATTTTCATTTTTTCATTAAAATTTGGTCTCGAAAATTTGACAATGCATTCATTTAGTCAATACAAATTTATTTTAGCTTGATTGATATAGTATGGAGTAATCGGCTTCTTCTATTGTGGAGTACTGGGTTTAACCCATTCAACACCAAGTAACTCACATGGACTGGTCCATGATATTCATAAACCAATAAATGAATCAGAAAATCACATTTGGACAAGTTCATTTATCAAAATGGGTAATTATGTCTAAAAATAGTCATATCACTGGCAAAAAGTGCAGATCCTGATGAGACGGCTCGTCACGAGCCGGCTCATCTGGATCTACACTTTTTGTAAGCTTATTTAGAGGTCTGTGGTGTTGAAAGGGTTAAGGATGTACAAATTTGTCCATACATACATACATCTATCTGCCCCATAAACATAGCCTGTCAAACTTGTGATTATTGGGTGATTTTATTAGTTTATACAAATTTATTTTAGCTCGATTGCGAAACAAGTTTTTACAACATTAGATTAATCGCTCTCGATGACTCATTCCCGATGGAATCCATCGCGACGAGAAGTCAATGTGGAATACAAGGGCACAACCGGCCTTTCACATACTTTAATCGAAAGCGAGGCACTGCAATGTTGATCAAACTTTATAAATGGCCGCCATTGTTTACAGGTCAACGGAACGATAGTTTTAAAAAGTACAATGTGCGTCTGATTTCACATATTTACTCAATATTTAAGTCGTCCTTAGTTCAATTACGCCGAATCGACCCACTACCATCTAAACGTAATATTTAAAATCTGCCATCTCGTCGATATAACACAGAAACGGGAAATTATATGTTTGCGATGTAAATGAGTCTACGGGAGCATTAGTGTATATTCGGAAATAATCGTGCCTGTTCAGCGATTTCCGATAGAATTCCGTTTCTATATTTAGCGATATTATCTTGTAGAGAAGAGTTGTCATTCTTCAAATCTACACCCTCATGTAAGTAGATGGCACTATCGGATATCCAGATTTCCCAGGCTGTCATTTTGCCAGAAGCTAAAAATCGACATACTGGCACCCAGGCTACTTGCCCCCCATAGAATAGCATAACTATAGTTTGAGATTTTCCATAGTCGAGTGGTTACAGTCGCTGACTTGCATACCACTAACCCATCATCATTGATGGTCACTGATTCGAGCCCCACTCAGGCCGTGCCTCATTTATATGAAAAAGTTGGCAGTTTCTTACAGAGGTTGGTGCACCAAATGCTGGTTAACCGCTGGAGCCTGCCCAGGAAAGGGTGTTGTTAGGTAAACTGCCCGTCGCTCAAATAAACAACCGGTAGTGACGTTTGAGATTTCAGGAATGTTTAAAAACCTTGGGACGTGGTCATCTTAAATCCAATGAAATTATTTCAATGTAGATGATGTATCACATTGCCTAAATACACACGATAATATGATACTCCAACAAGGTAAATACTATTGCAAGCTATTTTTAGCAACAAGTCGGCCATCTTGAACATGAATATCTTTTCTTTCACCTTGCATGATTTTGGTCAATCTGAACCCAGATTTCTTAACCCTATACTATACAAGAAGCCGAATATTCATTGTATCTACTTAGTATGCACTGTGTGTACTACATACACAATATATATGGGAATAGATAAGCAGTATGTGCCATGTGTACTACATACACAATATCTATGGGAATAGATAAGCAGTATGCACTGTGTGTACTACATACACAATATATATGGGAATAGATAAGCAGTATGCACGTGTGTATACATACACAATATTATGGGAATAGATAAGCAGTATGTCCATGTGTACTACATACACAATATCTATGGGAATAGATAAGCAGTATGCACTGTGTGTACTACATACACAATATCTATGGGAATAGATAAGCAGTATGCACTGTGTGTACTACATACACAATATCTATGGGAATAGATAAGCAGTATGTGCCATGTGTACTACATACACAATATATATGGGAATAGATAAGCAGTATGCACTGTGTGTACTACATACACAATATATATGGGAATAGATAAGCAGTATGCACTGTGTGTACTACATACACAATATATATGGGAATAGATAAGCAGTATGCACTGTGTGTACTACATACACAATATCTATGGGAATAGATAAGCAGTATGCACTGTGTGTACTACATACACAATATATTTGGGAATAGATAAGCAGTATGCACTGTGTGTACTACATACACAATATATATGGGAATAGATAAGCAGTATGTGCCATGTGTACTACATACACAATATATATGGGAATAGATAAGCAGTATGCACTGTGTGTACTACATACACAATATATATGGGAATAGATAAGCAGTATGCACTGTGTGTACTACATACACAATATATATGGGAATAGATAAGCAGTATGCACTGTGTGTACTACATACTCAATATATATGGGAATAGATATTGTTTGGAATGGCAACTATATGTTGGAAGCGATACAGGTGCTGTATGTATTTATTGTAACTCTAGAATTTTGGAAAATGAGTATCACTTCATACTAATCTGCCCACATTATTCAACTTTTAAGATCGAAATTCATTAAAAGATAGTACCGTAATTGGCGAACATGCAAATCCCCAAAAAATCGACATTGATCTATCCAAATGTATATATTTTACTTTATACAAATTTATTTTAGCTCGATTGTGAAACAAGTTCTTTCAACTTATATTAATCACTCTCGAGACCTCATTCCTGATGGAATCCATCGCCACGAAGGAGAGAGAAGAGGCCTGTGGAATTTAAATGCCTTGCCCAAGGGCACAATCGTAATGGCTCCAGCGGGGCTCGAACTCCGGACCTTTCGCACCTGAAGCGAACGCGCTATCACGACTTCCATATTTGCAAATAAACAACAAAACTAACACGTTTTTACATCATATATTTAAATACTAATAACTTACAAGTGCTATAAACATGTGTAACTGTTTTATGCAATAAACTTATTGTATTGTATGACATTTATGTGGAGTAAAGGGTTATTAATTACCTAACTTACTGTGTGTGTTTTTACGTTTATTTATCATCGCTACCGGTTGCCCATATGAGCGACGCCTCCTGAAGAGATTAGTTATTTTAGAGTGTGGAGGATAGTGCATGATACAGACAGAGACCCATTCCAGAGTCTCCTCTGGTTCTTTTACGTGCACAGTGTAAAGCACCGACACAAGACCTCGGTTTAACGTCCCATCTGAAAGACTTAATTTTATTAGGGTCAGACAGGGGATCGAACCTGCGATCCCTAGATTACCAGTCCAGCGTGTTACCACTGGACTACAGATCCGTCAGTAACTTACTTCAGCAACAGTGCACTTGAATACAACACCATACTAACTGCTTGATAATTAGATCGAACTGAACATGGTGAAAATGAAACAAACAGCTGGTATCATGCAATTATTTTAGGTCGATTGCGAAACAAGTTTTTACAATATTAGTTTTATCGTTACAGTCTTTATTCCTGATGGAATCCTTCGCCAAGAGATAGAAATAAGAGACAGTGTGGATTTACCTGTCGTGCCCATACAGTGAAAGATAAGGCTTGAGATGGTCACTGGATGCATTCTTCAACCGTATAATACTTAAGGCTACCACGTTTACAGTTTTTGTAAACGTGTACGTGATGCCTATTGCACGACTCTGTTTACATGTTGTTCGAAGTTTGTATTGAGCAACAGTCAACCCTGTCTTAAGCAGCCAACCAAGGATATGTTATATTTCGGGTTTTACGCCTGCATCAGCACCATTTTGGGCTATGTCGCCGGCGGGCAGTTTACCTAACAACACCTTTCCTGGGCAGGATCCAGCGGTTAACCAGTACTTGGGTGCACCAACCTCCGTAAGAAACTGCCAACATTTTCATATAAATGAGACACAGTCTGAGCGGGGCTCGAACCCGTGACCATCAGTGATGATAGGTTACAGTGGTATACAAGTCAGCGACCTTAACAACTTGACCACGTAGGCGGACACCCCAACCAAGGAAATCATAGAAAGTGGCTGCTTAGTACAGGTGGCTGCTTAATAGAGGGCAAATGTATAATAAAACAGCATATTGGGAATCTGAAAACTGGCTGCTTACCGTAATACAGGTTAGCTGCTTAATAGAGGTCAAATGTATAATAAACCAGCATATTGGGAATTTGAAAACTGGCTGCTTAATACAGGTTAGCTGCTTAATGGAGGTTACCACTAACACAGGTTTGACTGTAGTCTTTCGTTGGTGCGTATGTGGGGTCATTCGTGTAGGAGGAAACCAGAGTACACGGAGAAAACCCACCTGTCCGATCTGGCGACCATCGTACCATCTCACATACTTCCCGGTCCGAGGATCGAACCCAGGTTGCATTGGTGAGAAGCGAGCGTGCTAACCACTGCGCTAATCGGACAGCCAATTGTATGTAATTGAAGGATGGTGAATTTGCGATCTCCAACCCATCCAGGGGCTGCTGATTTTTCCTTGAGCATAAAAATGCATTCACATTGCTTAATATTACGACGTCATTAATTAAGTTTGTGTACATGAACTTGTGATCTGGAATTCTATGTCTTGCACTATCCTCCAAAAAATATACTAATATACAGCGAAACCCCTCCAAACCAAACGTTACCTCCGGTCCAGTGGCCGTTCGGTTTAGAGGGGTTGTGCTGTACTGGATGCGTCGCCCCGATTAACCACCAGGGGACACGATAAATAAATATATTTATATATATCATATCATTCTAGGTCAGAATTTTTGGGAGAAGTGAGAAAGCGCGTGATCGCTTCCTTAAATTGTGTTCTTTAATATACTTCTGCAAAATAGGGTTAAAATGCACAGTACAACCATTAAATACAACATTTGAATAGAAGGAGTGCTTTATAATGGGCCAAATTTAGACAAATTGTTTTTTGTTTTTTTTAGGGAGAAGTGTGGCCTTCAGAGGGCGAAGTCAGGGTCCCTAGGGCGACTATTTCGCCCACATCGTCCTCTAAAATGATCCCTGTCATATAATCAAATTGTTAACAGTTACCATAGATAGCCAAAATAGCAGACGGCAATAAATATTGTGCACAGCACCACTAAACAGCACCATCCTTAAACTTGGCTCGTTTACCATATAAAATTTCCCATTTCTGTACATGCTTTAAACACATAAAGAAGTACGTATTCTTGCAGCAACCTTCATCAAACGGGTTATAATCATTGTCTAAATATTTTAAATACGTAATTCTCTCGCGCGACGATGCCTCCCATGTCGTAAGTCCGCTCGTCATGAGATATGTGTGGAACATAAACAGACCCACTACGACAGGGCCGCTAATCACGAGGACTACTGTGTCTAAAAATAGCACAATATTGGTATCGAACCATTCTTTCCAGGTCACCATGGAAATGAAACTCTCCCTGAAAGAGAATAGGAATTGAGATACAGGATTTTTCACAATAGAACTCCACCTAGGCTTCCTACACATCCAACCTCCATCATACTGAAACATGCTGTTATCTAGAGATCTCCACATCCAACCTCCATCATACTGAAACATGTTGTTCTCTATAGATCTCCACATCCAACTTCCATCATACTGAAACATGTTGTTCTCTATAGATCTCCACATCCAACCTCCATCATACTGAAACATGTTGTTCTCTATAGATCTCCACATCCAACCTCCATCATACTGAAACATGTTGTTCTCTATAGATCTCCACATCCAACCTCCATCATACTGAAACATGCTGTTCTCACTAGATCTCAACATCCAACCTCCATCACACTGAAACATGCTGTTCTCTATAGACCTCCACATCCAACATCCATCATACTGAAACATGCTGTTCTCTCTAGATCTCAACATCCAACCTCCATCATACTGAAACATGCTGTTCTCCATAGATCTCCACATCCAACCTCCATCATACTGAAACATGCTGTTCTCCATAGAGATCTCCACATCCAACCTCCATCATACTGAAACATACTGTTCTCCATAGAGATCTCCACATCCAACCTCCATCATACTGAAACATGCTGTTCTCCATAGAGATCTCCACATCCAACCTCCATCATACTGAAACATGCTGTTCTCCATAGAGAACTCCACATCCAACCTCCATCATACTGAAACATGCTGTTCTCCACATCCAACCTCCATCATACTGAAACATGCTGTTCTCCATAGAGATCTCCACATCCAACCTCCATCATACTGAAACATGCTGTTCTCTATAGATCTCCACATCCAACCTCCATCATACTGAAACATGCTGTTCTCCATAGAGATCTCCACATCCAACCTCCATCATACTGAAACATGCTGTTCTCTATAGATCTCCACATCCAACCTCCATCATACTGAAACATGCTGTTCTCCATAGAACTCCACATCCAACCTCCACCAGACTGAAACATGCTGTTCTCTATAGATCTCCACATCCAACCTCCATCATACTGAAACATGCTGTTCTCTATAGATCTCCACATCCAACCTCAATCATACTGAAACATGCTGTTATCTATAGAACTCCACATCCAACCTCCACCAGACTGAAACATGCTGTTCTCTATAGATCATCACATCCAACCTCCATCAGACTGAAACAGTGTTCTCTATAGATCTCCACAGCCAACCTCCATCATACTGAAACATGCTGTTCTCTATAGATCTCCACATCCAACCTCCATCATACTGAAACATGCTGTTCTCTATAGATCTCCACATCCAACCTCCATCATACTGAAACATGCTGTTCTCCATAGAGATCTCCACATCCAACCTCCATCATACTGAAACATGCTGTTCTCTATAGATCTCCACATCCAACCTCCATCATACTGAAACATGCTGTTCTCTATAGAACTCCACATCCAACCTCCACCAGACTGAAACATGCTGTTCTCTATAGATCTTCACATCCAACCTCCATCAGACTGAAACAGTGTTCTCTATAGATCTCCACATCCAACCTCCATCATACTGAAACATGCTGTTCTCTATAGATCTCCACATCCAACCTCCATCATACTGAAACATGTGTTCTCTATAGATCTCCACATCCAACCTCCATCATACTGAAACATGTTGTTCTCTATAGATCTCCACATCCAACCTCCATCATACTGAAACATGCTGTTCTCATAGATCTCCACATCCAACCTCCATCATACTGAAACATGCTGTTCTCTATAGATCTCCACATCCAACCTCCATCATACTGAAACATGCTGTTCTCTCTAGATCTCCACATCCAACCTCCATCATACTGAAACATGCTGTTCTCTATAGATCTCCACATCCAACCTCCATCATACTGAAACATGCTGTTCTCCATAGAGATCTCCACATCCAACCTCCATCATACTGAAACATGCTGTTCTCCATAGAGATCTCCACATCCAACCTCCATCATACTGAAACATGCTGTTCTCCATAGAGATCTCCACATCCAACCTCCATCATACTGAAACATGCTGTTCTCCATAGAGATCTCCACATCCAACCTCCATCATACTGAAACATGCTGTTCTCCACATCCAACCTCCACCAGACTGAAACATGCTGTTCTCTATAGATCTCCACATCCAACCTCCATCATACTGAAACAGTGTTCTCTATAGATCTCCACATCCAACCTCCATCATACTGAAACATGCTGTTCTCTATAGATCTCCACATCCAACCTCCATCATACTGAAACATGCTGTTCTCTATAGATCTCCACATCCAACCTCCATCATACTGAAACATGCTGTTCTCCATAGAATCTCCACATCCAACCTCCATCATACTGAAACATGCTGTTCTCTATAGATCTCCACATCCAACCTCCATCATACTGAAACATGCTGTTCTCTATAGAACTCCACATCCAACCTCCACCAGACTGAAACATGCTGTTCTCTATAGATCATCACATCCAACCTCCATCAGACTGAAACAGTGTTCTCTATAGATCTCCACATCCAACCTCCATCATACTGAAACATGCTGTTCTCTATAGATCTCCACATCCAACCTCCATCATACTGAAACATGCTGTTCTCTATAGATCTCCACATCCAACCTCCATCATACTGAAACATGCTGTTCTCTATAGATCTCCACATCCAACCTCCATCATACTGAAACATGCTGTTCTCCATAGATCTCCACATCCAACCTCCATCATACTGAAACATGCTGTTCTCCATAGAGATCTCCACATCCAACCTCCATCATACTGAAACATGCTGTTCTCCATAGAGATCTCCACATCCAACCTCCATCATACTGAAACATGCTGTTCTCCATAGAGATCTCCACATCCAACCTCCATCATACTGAAACATGCTGTTCTCCATAGAGATCTCCACATCCAACCTCCATCATACTGAAACATGCTGTTCTCCACATCCAACCTCCATCATACTGAAACATGCTGTTCTCCATAGAGATCTCCACATCCAACCTCCATCATACTGAAACATGCTGTTCTCTATAGATCTCCACATCCAACCTCCATCATACTGAAACATGCTGTTCTCCATAGAGATCTCCACATCCAACCTCCATCATACTGAAACATGCTGTTCTCTATAGATCTCCACATCCAACCTCCATCATACTGAAACATGCTGTTCTCCATAGAACTCCACATCCAACCTCCATCATACTGAAACATGCTGTTCTCTATAGATCTCCACATCCAACCTCCATCATACTGAAATATGCTGTTATCTATAGAACTCCACATCCAACCTCCACCAGACTGAAACATGCTGTTCTCTATAGATCATCACATCCAACCTCCATCAGACTGAAACAGTGTTCTCTATAGATCTCCACATCCAACCTCCATCATACTGAAACAGTGTTCTCTATAGATCTCCACATCCAACCTCCATCAGACTGAAACAGTGTTCTCTATAGATCTCCACATTCAACCTCCATCATACTGAAACATGCTGTTCTCTATAGATCTCCACATCCAACCTCCATCATACTGAAACAGTGTTCTCTATAGATCTCCACATCCAACCTCCATCAGACTGAAACATGGTGTTCTCTATAGATCTCCACATTCAACCTCCATCATACTGAAACATGCTGTTCTCTATAGATCTCCACATCCAACCTCCATCATACTGAAACATGTTGTTCTCTATAGATCTCCACATCCAACCTCCATCATACTGAAACATGCTGTTCTCACTAGATCTCAACATCCAACCTCCATCACACTGAAACATGCTGTTCTCTATAGATCTCCACATCCAACCTCCATCATACTGAAACATGCTGTTCTCCATAGAGATCTCCACATCCAACCTCCATCATACTGAAACATGCTGTTCTCCATAGAGATCTCCACATCCAACCTCCATCATACTGAAACATGCTGTTCTCCATAGATCTCCACATCCAACCTCCATCATACTGAAACATGCTGTTCTCATAGATCTCCACATCCAACCTCCATCATACTGAAACATGCTGTTCTCTATAGATCTCCACATCCAACCTCCATCATACTGAAACATGCTGTTCTCTATAGATCTCCACATCCAACCTCCATCATACTGAAACATGCTGTTCTCCATAGAGATCTCCACATCCAACCTCCATCATACTGAAACATGCTGTTCTCTATAGATCTCCACATCCAACCTCCATCATACTGAAACATGCTGTTCTCTATAGATCTCCACATCCAACCTCCATCATACTGAAACATGCTGTTCTCTATAGATCTCCACATCCAACCTCCATCATACTGAAACATGCTGTTCTCTATAGATCTCCACATCCAACCTCCATCATACTGAAACATGCTGTTCTCTATAGATCTCCACATCCAACCTCCATCAGACTGAAACATGCTGTTCTCTATAGATCTCCACATCCAACCTCCATCATACTGAAACATGCTGTTCTCTATAGATCTCCACATCCAACCTCCATCATACTGAAACATGCTGTTCTCTATAGATCTCCACATCCAACCTCCATCATACTGAAACATGCTGTTCTCTATAGATCTCCACATCCAACCTCCATCATACTGAAACATGCTGTTCTCCATAGAGATCTCCACATCCAACCTCCATCATACTGAAACATGCTGTTCTCTATAGATCTCCACATCCAACCTCCATCATACTGAAACATGCTGTTCTCTATAGAGCTCCACATCCAACCTCCATCATACTGAAACATGCTGTTCTCTATAGATCTCCACATCCAACCTCCATCATACTGAAACATGCTGTTCTCTATAGATCTCCACATCCAACCTCCATCATACTGAAACATGCTGTTCTCCATAGATCTCCACAGCCAACCTCCATCATACTGAAACATGCTGTTCTCTATAGATCTCCACATCCAACCTCCATCATACTGAAACATGCTGTTCTCTATAGATCTCCACATCCAACCTCCATCATACTGAAACATGCTGTTCTCTATAGATCTCCACATCCAACCTCCATCATACTGAAACATGCTGTTCTCCATAGAGATCTCCACATCCAACCTCCATCATACTGAAACATGCTGTTCTCCATAGAGATCTCCACATCCAACCTCCATCATACTGAAACATACTGTTCTCCATAGAGATCTCCACATCCAACCTCCATCATACTGAAACATGCTGTTCTCCATAGAGATCTCCACATCCAACCTCCATCATACTGAAACATGCTGTTCTCCATAGAGATCTCCACATCCAACCTCCATCATACTGAAACATGCTGTTCTCCATAGAGATCTCCACATCCAACCTCCATCATACTGAAACATGCTGTTCTCCATAGAGATCTCCACATCCAACCTCCATCATACTGAAACATGCTGTTCTCTATAGATCTCCACATCCAACCTCCATCATACTGAAACATGCTGTTCTCCATAGAGATCTCCACATCCAACCTCCATCATACTGAAACATGCTGTTCTCTATAGATCTCCACATCCAACCTCCATCATACTGAAACATGCTGTTCTCCATAGAACTCCACATCCAACCTCCATCATACTGAAACATGCTGTTCTCTATAGATCTCCACATCCAACCTCCATCATACTGAAATATGCTGTTATCTATAGAACTCCACATCCAACCTCCACCAGACTGAAACATGCTGTTCTCTATAGATCATCACATCCAACCTCCATCAGACTGAAACAGTGTTCTCTATAGATCTCCACATCCAACCTCCATCATACTGAAACAGTGTTCTCTATAGATCTCCACATCCAACCTCCATCAGACTGAAACAGTGTTCTCTATAGATCTCCACATTCAACCTCCATCATACTGAAACATGCTGTTCTCTATAGATCTCCACATCCAACCTCCATCATACTGAAACAGTGTTCTCTATAGATCTCCACATCCAACCTCCATCAGACTGAAACATGGTGTTCTCCATAGATCTCCACGTCCAACCTCCATCATACTGAAACATGGTGTTCTCTATAGATCTCCACATCCAACCTCCATCATACTGAAACATGCTGTTCTCCATAGATCTCCACATCCAAACTCCATCATACTGAAACATGCTGTTCTCTATAGACCTCCACATCCAACCTCCATCATACTGAAACATGCTGTTCTCCATAGAGATCTCCACATCCAACCTCCATCATACTGAAACATGCTGTTCTCCATAGATCTCCACATCCAACCTCCATCATACTGAAACATGTTGTTCTCCATAGAGATCTCCACATCCAACCTCCATCATACTGAAACATGCTGTTCTCCATAGAGATCTCCACATCCAACCTCCATCATACTGAAACATGCTGTTCTCCATAGAGATCTCCACATCCAACCTCCATCATACTGAAACATGCTGTTCTCTATAGATCTCCACATCCAACCTCCATCATACTGAAACATGCTGTTCTCCATAGAGTTCTCCACATCCAACCTCCATCATACTGAAACATGCTGTTCTCTATAGATCTCCACATCCAACCTCCATCATACTGAAACATGCTGTTCTCCATAGAGATATCCACATCCAACCTTCATCATACTGAAACATGCTGTTATCTATAGATTTCCACATCCAACCTCCATCATACTGAAACATGCTGTTCTCTCTAGATCACCACATCCAACCTCCATCATACTAAAACATGCTGTTCTCCATAGAGATCTCCACATCCAACCTCCATCATACTGAAACATGCTGTTCTCTATAGATCTCCACATCCAACCTCCATCATACTGAAACATGCTGTTCTCTATAGAGCTCCACATCCAACCTCCATCATACTGAAACATGCTGTTCTCTATATATCTCCACATCCAACCTCCATCATACTGAAACATGCTGTTATCTAGAGATTTCCACATCCAACCTCCATCATACTGAAACATGCTGTTCTCCATAGAACTCCACATCCAACCTCCACCAGACTGAAACATGCTGTTCTCCATAGAGATCTCCACATCCAACCTCCACCAGACTGAAACATGCTGTTCTCTATAGATCTCCACATCCAACCGCCATCATACTGAAACATGCTGTTCTCTATAGATCTCCACATCCAACCTCCATCAGACTGAAACAGTGTTCTCTATAGATCTCCACATCCAACCTCCATCATACTGAAACATGCTGTTCTCCATAGATCTCCACATCCAACCTCCACCAGACTGAAACATGCTGTTATCTATAGGTCTCCACATCCATCATCATACTGAAACATGCTGTTATCTATAGACCTCCACATCCAACCTCCATCATACTGAAACAGTGTTATCTATAGACCTCCACATCCAACCTCCATCATACTGAAACATGCTGTTCTCTATAGATCTCCACATCCAACCTCCATCATACTGAAACATGTGTTCTCTATAGACCTCCACATCCAACCTCCATCAGACTGAAACATGCTGTTATCTATAGATCTACACATCCAACCTCCATCATACTGAAACATGCTGTTCTCTATAGATCTCCACATCCAACCTCCATCATACTGAAACAGTGTTCTCTATAGATCTCCACATCCAACCTCCATCATACTGAAACAGTGTTCTCTATAGATCTCCACATCCAACCTCCATCATACTGAAACAGTGTTCTTTATAGATCTCCACATCCAACCTCCATCATACTGAAACAGTGTTCTCTATAGATCTCCACATCCAACCTCCATCACACTGTTCCGATAAAACTATGAGCAACAAAACATCACATACCAGATAATACCAAAGGTCCAGATGATGAGTAGAGAAGTGATGAGGAGGAACCACCAGAAATATCTATGGTTCCTCTCTCCTATACACGTCTCTAGCCACGGACAGTGATGGTCATACTTCCGTACACATAACTTGCAGTCCTCACAGTGCTTGCTTCGCAACGGAGGCTAGAAATAAAGAATAGAATATGTATGTTCCTAAGCAACCACTGGTAGTTACATATGTATGTTCCTAAGCAACCACTGGCAGTTACATATGTATGTTCCTAAGCAACCACTGGTAGTTACATATGTATGTTCCTAAGCAACCACTGGCAGTTACATATGTATGTTCCTAAGCAACCACTGGCAGTTACATATGTATGTTCCTAAGCAACCACTGGCAGTTACATATGTATGTTCCTAAGCAACCACTGGCAGTTACATATGTGTGTTCCTAAGCAACCACTGGCAGTTACACATGTATGATCCTAAGCAACCACTGGCAGTTACATATGTATGAAGCTACATGTACTTATAATATATCTGCCTCTGTGGTAGAGTGGTTATGGTCGCTGATTTGTATACCACTGTAACCTATCATCACTGATGGTCATGGGTTCGTGCCCTGCTCTATCTGTTGAGGTTTACTATCACTGTTCACTCACCTGTATGTATATATATATATATATGGTTTCTATCACTGTTCACTCACCTTTATTTCACAATAATCACAGTATCTGTACTTGTATCTATTTCTCTTGTCGGGTCGACCGAGGTCAGTTAGAGGTATGCTACATTCTGTCGCCACCAATTCCGCATCCTCCTCACACACATCCACATCTCCATCGAGATTCATCTCTCCAGATCTCTACAAATATATACGTAGAATTAGAGAATAGCGCTCGGAGAGATGCAAACACCCGCGATGGCATTGGACAGTCTGTGGATAGGATAACTATAAACGTTGGTGGATTTTGATGAAACTTTGTGGATTTTGATGAGTAAGAGGAAGTGACTCGATTTTGGGTGAAATTGGTCAAAGCGTGTGGTCAGGGCGAAACCAGGTAAAAAATTAACCCGAGACTAGTAGACTAGCAAATTCCAATACTTTACACTGTACTGACTTGTTAACTTTGCACGCTAGCGGCAGATTAAATCAATTTTGCAAATAGCAAAGAGCCAGAGCACCTTCTGTGCCGTCTGATCTGACTCTTTGCTGTTTGCTATTCGGATAGTGGAACTAAAACATTTTGTTGAATAGTAAAAAACATAGATCCTGATCAGACGGCTGATCTGAATCTATGTTGTTTGCAAATGTGATTTTATTTACTCAGCAGGTAGTGTTAAATTAGTGTTGTGGAGTAAAAGTAGCATTGGCAGCATAGGTCATATGACGACTTCATTGGTGGAGGAAGCCTCCAGGTGCACCTCTGCGCAGTATATCAAACATCCAGCTGGAACTACCGAGCATAGTCTAGTATCAGGTCATACAGAGCATGAATTGGTTAAGCTGGGCGCCAATGGTGCAATTGTGAAAAAAAAATGATGTGAATTTACAGAAAATATCAGACGCAACTTTTTAAAAATATTTTTCTTTTGGCACAACATTGTTTGTCATGTACATGTGAACAATATGGCTCTTAGTTGGCTCCATGTTAGTCAAATTGGCTCCAGTTTATTTCAATTGGCGACAGAAATGGCGCAGACAAAAATTCAGGCAGAGGGAAGCCGGTTTGGTTAAGCTATTAAGAAATGCAATATAAATATATAAACCTGTTTATACTGTGATATTGACACATAGCCTGGATCTGTTAAGCATGTTGTGTAGTAGAGTGCGAGGGACACTACCATCACACACAGATACGCCACTCCATATACCGGGTCATTCATCTCTACCAATGCCCATCTTATCCCTGTAACAACATAGTGTAACAATAGAGTGTAAGGGACACTACCACCACACACAGATACCCCACTCCATATACCGGGTCATTCATCTCTACCAATGCCCATCTTATCCCTGTAACAACATAGTGTAAGAATAGAGTGTGAGGGACACTACCACCACACACAGATACCCCACTCCATATACCGGGTCATTCATCTCTACCAATGCCCATCCCTGTAACAACATAGTGCAAGAATAGAGTGCGAGGGACACTACCACCACACAGATACCCCACTCCATATACCGGGTCATTCATCTCTACCAATGCCCATCTTATCCCTGTAACAACATAGTGTAAGAATAGAGTGTAAGGGAAACAAACACTACACACAGAGATACACCTGCCAGAGCCTCGTTTCCATTTCCAGGAAGATAGCACTGGTAATTCTTTTCAGGTAATAAATACTTGTCGTCATAGTTATGAAAATGACGACCTTCAAATACTTTACATTTTCGTACATGTACGAATGAGAACAGTCCCGGATCAGTGGTTAGCACGCTCGCATCTCACCAATGCAACCGGGTTCGATCCTCGGACCGGGAAGTATGTGAGATGATAAGGTGGTAGCCAGATCGGACAGGTGGGTTATCTCCGGGTACTTCGGTTTCCTCCCACAATAATGACTCATATACGCTTTCATCTGCGCCAACGAGAGTGATTAATATAAGTTGATGATTCTCCCATACAGAAGCCAGGTCCGTGATGATTCTCCCGTACAGTAGCCAGCAGGCCCGTGATAATTCTACCGTACAGTAGCCAGCAGGCCCGTGTTGATTCTCCCGTACAGGAACCAGCAGGCCCGTGATGATCTCCCGTACAGAAGCCAGCAGGCCCGTGATGATTCTCCCATACAGAAGCCAGCAGGCCCGTGATGATTCTCCCTACAGGAGCAAGTAGGACCGCAATGATTCTCCCGTACAGGCGCCAGCAGGCCCATGATGATTCTCCCGTACAGAAGCCAGCAGGCCCGTGATGATTCCCCATACAGAAGCCAGCAGGCCCGTGATGATTCTCCAGTACAGGAGCAAGTAGGACCGCGATGATTCTCCCGTACAGGAGCAAGTAGGACCGCAATGATTCTCCCGTACAGGAGCCAGCAGGCCCGTGATGATTCTCCCATACAGAAGCCAGCAGGCCAGTGTTGATCCTCCCATACAGGAGCCAGCAGGCCTGTGTTGATTCTCCTGTACAGGAACCAGCAGGCCAGTGTTGATCCTCCCATACAGGAACCAGCAGGCCCGTGATGATTCTCCCGTACAGGAGCCAGCAGGCCAGTGTTGATCCTCCCAGCCAGGCCCGTATCACATAAACCCATTTCCAGTGCCTTGATTTAAAGCACAGACGGTTACGTAGTCCAGTGGTCAACAACATGTTGGACGGAGAATCCAGGGATTACAGGTTCGATCCCCCTCTGACCCTAATAAAATTAACAATCTTTCAAATGGGACATTAAACCGAGGTCTTGTGTCGGTGTTTCAATACACTGTACGTAAAAGAACCAGAGGAGACTCTGGAATGGGTCTCTGTATCATTGCACTATCCTCCCAAAAATCTAATATGACTAATCTCTTCAGGAGGCGTCGCTCATATGGGCAACCGGTAGCGATAATAAATAAACGTAAAACACACACTTGTTGATTGGTATTACGATGCTATTTGTACATATATGCCAGGGTTCATTCTAGGTCAGACTTTTTGGGAGAAGTGAGAAAGCACGTGATCGCTTCCTTAAATGGTGTTCTTTAATATACTTCTGCAAAATAGTTGCACAGTACAACCATTAAATAAAACATTTGAATAGAAGGAGTGCTTTATAATGGGCCAGTGTATCTTACTAGACAAAATTTGGTTTGAAAATCGTAAAAACCAACACAAAAAAAAAAATTCGGGGAAGTCAGGGTCCCTAGGGCGACTATTTCGCCCACATCGCCCTCTAGAATGATCCCTGATATGCATTTTCACAAACAGCAGATGAATAAAAGTTGTTTTTATTTATTATTCATACCGTTACTATACATTACTCCAGTTAGGATTGGGCTGGGTGCTGATGGAAATTAGGGCATTTCTAGGGGGTGTGGGCGCATGTCCCATCCCACACTAAGATTGTTTTCTAGATTGTCTTTTATGTTTGTTTATTTATTATGTTTGAAATAAGGGCAGGTACGGTGCCCTTCTAAAATGGGCTAGCTGGTACGCTGCTATATTACTGATACATTTACCTGTATCCTTCCAGAGTAGCGTAGACACAATAGCAGCACATAGTCCAGTATGGAAGACCCGCACAAGTACATTTAACCCACAGCGAGTGCTCTTTGTAGAGTTCCTATCCATTCTATTACATCATCCAGAACCAACCTGTATAATTATATGGAAAGAAAATATTTAGCCTATATCATAGGAATGTGGGTTATTGCTGTCTATCTGTCTGTCTGTCTGTCTGTCTGTCTGTCTGTCTGTCTGTCTGTCTGTCTGTCTGTCTGTCTGTCTGTCTGTCTGTCTGTCTGTCTGTCTGTCTGTCTGTCTGTCTGTCTGTCTGTCTGTCTGTCTGCCTGCCTGTATGCCTGCCTGCCTGCTGCCTGCGGACTGTGATAATTGAACAAATTGTTTATGGATTTGGATGTACATTTGTAACATTGGTGGTCATTACATTTCCTACTGGCATAGATACCAGTATTGCAGTTAACATTTGAACAGTTTTATCTAAGTTGGTTAATGCAAGTTTATTTTAGCTTGATTGCGAAACACAGTTTTTACAACTTATATATATTAATCGCTCTCGATACATTTTTCAAGTCTAGAGTGGTGGAACCTATGCTCGGCGTATTCCTATGCTCGGCGTATTTTCCATTTTCATCCGTATTTAAAATATTTATATAGTTCTAGGATAATTTCATCGACATAGCTGAGGCATGGTTCAATAGCATTCAGTTGAGTGTATCGGTAGGCTGATGCAACTGTCATGTGACTGGTCCAGCAGACGAATATAAACAAGCAAATAATTGGGAGAATATTTCCACCGAAACTGTTACGGTGTATGAGCAATTCGGGTAGCTATCCGAATAGAAAATATCTACACCTAACACGAAAAATAGTTTGTAGATCCTTTAATAATCTTTTTTAACTTGCACATAACATTTTTGAATAACTAACTTTTCTAGACTGCGCCTGCCAATCATAATCATTATAGGATGCATTATGGGTATATCGCAGTATTAGCTATTAAAAACCAAACTACAGATATACTATTATGTACCTGAATTTAAAACTCATTTTACTTCATTCTATGACTTCTCCACTTCAACATTACAAATACACAAAGAAGAAATACTATTGGGAATCACTTGTGTTTATCATGTTTTTGGCGCCATCGTGTCAGCAGTTACGTAGTCAGTAGTTCCGAGTATACCGCGGCAAATGGCCGAGGCCCTGATTTGGGTGTTTACACAAAGGTAGTCATAATAAAAGTATGCAAGTATTTGATATAGACCTTAATCTGTATAATATGTAAGTCTAGCAGTAAATTTATCACTTTAGCATAAAATATGAATATCTTTTTAATCTCCCACCAGAAAACAACAAATAGCTTTAGGCCCAAGATGGGCCTACTTTTTATGACTAATAAAATGTGGGAATCTGGCTATATCACCACATGTCAATAGATGTAAATCACGGGAGAAAGTTCCAGAGATATGAACATCAATTTGTTTTTAATAAAAAATACTAAATTTGGTGGGAAAACTGTTTTGAAAAATAATCATTCATTAGAAAAAGCGCATCTCGGACCTTAAAATTATGCCCATATTTGGTAATACGGGAATCACGTAGTAACCTAAACACGTGATCAAAACATTTTCATTCATAAATACCAGATAGCAGACCGCAATTTAACAAAGTTGGAATGAACAAATATATATATTATGGACATTTGGAGCATTTTATCATATAAATGGGTGGGGTAATTTTGCATAGATCTTGATATTCACTAAGCATCTTGCATCAGTAAATTACTTGCCACTTACATTGACAGTTTATGATTTCTTGTTTATCAACACATGTTTACCTTTCTGGGTCACCACTGATTCAATGGACAGAATGATAGGTGGCGTTATTTTACCTCGTTCTGAAAAATTGTGGATGCCTCGGTATGTCAAGACCACAGGGATTCGGCACGTTTGGGGGTACTAGTATATATATTTAAGTACAGGGATTCTACTCTGTGGGATGTCAGATTTCGCATCGATCAGTAAAATGGCCCTATCTGAAACAATTTTGTACAAAGCTGTCCAAATATAACGCCTATCCCGAGTCTTTATATTGTTCTTCAAATAAAACACAACTTTAAGCTGCATGCATGTATACTTTGCAAACAATTGCCACAAACATTGGCCATAGAAGGTCACATTTCCATACTAGGACACGGGTTCTGTCAGCAACAACAAAAAATCTTCGACGGGAGAGTTTTAACTGTGAATAACATTATCAATAAAATGTGTTTCCACTAACGTGTAGGTTTATTCGGCAAAAATGTACGTCAAAAAGAGATTTCATAGCATTTTCAATTTGTTTTGAAAATTTCTAAAGCGGCGCAATTCGCGTTGAAACGAGCGTTCTGATTGGATTATGATTATTCTTAATATATAAAAAAACATCTTGTTACATTCTAATAATCCAATCAGAACCCTCGTTTCAACGGCTCGTTTCAATGCGAATTGCGCCGCTTTAGAAATGTTCAAAACAAACTGAAAATGCTACGAAATCTCTTTTTGCCGAATAAACCTACACGTTAGTGGAAACACATTTTATTGATAATGTTATTCACAGTTAAAACTCTCCCGTCGAAGATTTGTTTTTGTTGCTGACAGAACCCGTGTCCTAGTATGGAAATGTGACCTTCTATGGCCAATGTTTGTGGCAATTGTTTGCAAAGTATACATGCATGCAGCTTAACGTTGTGTTTTATTTGAAGAACAATATAAAGACTTGGGATAGGCGTTATATTTGGACAGCTTTGTACAAAATTGTTTCAGATAGGGCCATTTTACTGATCGATGCAAAATCTGACATCCCACAGAGTAGAATCCCTGTACTTAAATATATATACTAGTACCCCCAAACGTGCCGAATCCCTGTGGTCAAGACCAGCGGCATGTTAAGAAACGACTATACTGATTGTTCGGCAGTATGAAGTTGAACCTCCCTTCTCATTAGGGCTAACACCTACCATCTTACTAGGGGCTACAAATACAATATCCCTTCTCATTAGACGCTACCACCTTCCTGCTCTGTTTTATGTCTTATATACAAATAAACGATAGCCTGTTGCTGTTGCCAAATATTCAAAGGGGGACAACTTAAGGCTGTTCTATTAATCATACATCCGAAAGTATCCCTACTGTACGGTACAGATCGGAATACATTTCTTATATTACGGATAGGTAATGTCCTATCTCAGGTGCCTTGACAATTCCTAGTCAAAGCGACGCCCAATTGGTCACAACAGCCCATAACAGTATTATTTGGTCAAAACTGCCCCCATAAAAGGTCAAAACCAGTATATTTTGTTCAAAACGGACAATGGTTAAAAAATGTCCTCTACTATTTCATATCATATAAATTGATAATAATAGAAAACAATATTCTAAAGCAATCTTGTAACACTACAAATGGAGACGACTTTCAGGCCATTTTGGGGACCATTTGACCAATCAAATCTAATTGATTAATGTTGGAAATGTTGCTTGTATTAATTCAATGTATGAATAATATTCAACACTTGCTAATTGCAAATCGTATGGTGCTTACATAACTATTTTAAAATAACTGTGATGTGTGTGTTTTACGTTTATGTATCGTCGCTACCGGTTGCCCATATGAGCGACGCCTCCTGAAGTGATTAGTCATTTTAGATTTGTTGGAGGATAGTGCAATGATATAGACAGACAGAGACCCATTACAGAGTCTCCTCTGGTTCGTTTACGTGTACGGTGTACAGCACCGCCACGAGACCTCGGTTTAGTGTCTCATCTGAAAGACTGTTAATTTTATTAGGGTCAGACGGGGGACCACTATCTTTCACAATTAGTGTCAAATCAGAAAAATCACTATATGTTCGGAGTAAAACTCACATAGTCACACTTTAATCGAAACAAAGACAATTAATATGTGCATAAAAAGAACATGAAGAGTAATTTACAGGTGGTAATAATGAAATAATTAGAATATTGATTGTATTTATTTATAAAGTTTTTGAAATAGGGACATTAAATAATATGTAATGATACTTTGTATTTATCTTAAAGTGATGGAATAATTAGAAATTGAGTGAGTTTATGTACAGGGATATTGTAATACGTTCATTATATAATCATGTTGTATTGCATACTTTGCCTTCTCCACATAATTGTCACCACTATTTGTTAATAGTGTGTATGTATATTGTTGTACCTCATGGATCATATTGAGCTACTGGAGTTTGAAAATAAAAAATATCCTATTATAATATTATAAATATCAATATCTTTGGCAAAACTTGGATTAAAATGGTTGGAAAAATTTAAAGTTTATAGGTCGTTTCCGTGGTTGTAAATCGTTTCTGCGCGTTTATCATTGGCCATTGCACGATGCGTACACATATTTTTGGACCAAACTGATACTAAATTTCAATATGTTTAACCAAACTTGACACGATAATGTCATATATAATTCTGAATAATACACTATATGGAAAGGGATAAGTCGTTTCCGTAGTTGTAACTCGTTCATCATGATATCTATTCCATGGAAACGCCATTGGTTACACGTATTTTTAAAATGATATTAAATAGTAATCGATTTCAACAAAACTTTGCATACTAGTGTATTTTATTATTATGAATACCATACTGTAATAAAAGTTGAGGAATGTTATATTCATCAGGGGCCGTTTTTACCAAATGAAAAACTCTCTCAGGTGCCGATTTGAACAATTGGGGCCGTTCTGACTAGGGGCCGTTTTGACTAGCATCCGTCAATATTGACGGTATTGTTAAATGCATGTGTCGGCCAAAAGGTAACCTACTGATTAAAGGATACTTCAAACTATCGGAATACTCATAATACTGTCGAATAGAAAACTGGGAAATGCAGATGCCAAAATTAGGTTATGTTCACATAACATGTCGATTGAAATGGTAGACATTCTCAAACACATGTGCCAACGGATCAACGATACTGTGTTATTAGCACCCCTAAAGAACGAGGGCCTCATTTACACTGACCCTATTACCGAAGCAAGCATTTTGAATAAACAATTTGAATAAGTTTTCTCCAAATCCCATCCATTCAGCTTGAAGCAGCTCTCCAAAAAGGCTACTACAATAGAGTCAACACCCAATATGCCAACGATCTCATTATCAATCGACGGTGCTTACAAGCTATTCCAGGGGCTATCTACAAATAAAGCATCAGGTCCGGATGAAATGTCTCCTAAAATCCTTAAAGAGCTACACCACGAGATTGCATCTATTTTCACCACCATATTTAAATTATCCTTATAATCAGGAAGTGTCCTATTAGATTGGAGAAGTGCAGTTGTTGCACTTGTAAGGCCCAACTGATGCCGCTAAATACCTAGGTGTTACAATTAGTAAATATTTTAACTGATATACCCAAATAAACAACATCTCATCTAAGTCTTAGAACTCTCTCAGATTCATTAAAAGGAACGTGAAGTCAAGAAACACGAATGTCAAAGAAAAGCCTTATAACACCTATATGTTCGTGTCCAACCATCAGTCATATACCTATACTAAATTAGAAATAACTTAGTATGTGTCTACCACAACCACATAGCACATACAAGGAACCCGAATTACTAATTCCGCATTCCCAAACCCAGTACCATATTAACATATTTTCACCACGAACAATACGTCTTTGCACAGTCCAGTCCCAGCGTAACCATTATTACTGAGCGACTGCAACTCATGTAGCACTAACGTCTGTTTTTAACCTTAGTATGTAGTTATTTTTAACACTCTCTGTCTCAATCAATGAGATTTTAACAACTATCGCCTCCCTGTCATACTCAGTATTGAGTGTTGGTAGTATCATGTAATGATGTAAATATTGTGTGCGTACTAAATTGATGGGTGTTTTGAAATCTTTGCGGTGTTTGGAAAAATAAAGCAAGTCCATTGTTATATTTTATTTTTTTAAAAAGGAATGTATTTTACTCGTGAGCATTAAGTTTGTAGTAATTTCTAAAATAATTACGATCGTTATCCTATTTTCATAGAAACAACAAAAATGCATGACTAAAAATTGGACTGGACCGATTGTTTGAGGTACCCGTCTGGAAAACCAAAATAAGGAAGATGGCAATTTTGATAATGTGTGTTCATAATTAAACACTGATTTTAATATGTACCTATATTAGTTTTGACTTTTCATAAATGAAAATGTTAGTATGGTAATTTTCTAATGACTGGATGTATGCATGCTGAAGGAAATGTCTGGTAAAGGCGAAAAAACTGGTAAGTAGATATTATTTTCCTGCAAATTATTTTGACAGTTCCTTGCAGAACTGGATGACTCACTAATTGAAATGTAGGTTATGGATGGGACACTTATCTTTGTTTAATATATTTGTAGTCGATTGCAGCATGAGTAGGACATTCTGACTAGCTCAGTTGTTATAGCATCATGACTAAAACAAACACTGTAAAAGTGTCAGTAGGTCATGGACTTGACTCTTGAGCCATATGTCGAGTCACAACCTTTCGATATCTGGCGTAGGTTGTGACAACCTCACAGGGCCATATATATAAGCCATTCTGATGTACATGTACAATAAACACAGATGGATCTGTTGTGCAGTGGTAATATACTGGACTTGTAATCCAGGGATCACATGTTGATGATGTTCGATCCCCAGTCTGACCCTAATAAAATTAACATTCTTTCAGATGCGACTTTCGCCCAAGGTCTTGTGTCAGTGCTGTACACGTAAAATAACCAGAGGAGACTCTGGAATGGGGTCTCTGTCTGTATCATCATTGCACTATCCTCCAAAAATCTAAAATGACCAATCTCTTCAGGAGGTGTTGCTCATATGGGCAACTGGTAGCGACAATAAATAAACGTGTGGCGTACATGTACAATAATTATATAGAGGACAATTTCCTGAGGCAACAAACTTCCTTTAAATTGCTGTAAACTTCGGGACTTGAGATATAAGGGATATGAGAGAAACTAATCTCCCTGAACTTCCTCATCTCTCCCTACTCCAAGCTCAGGGAGAGGTTTTTCATATAGAATTCTTTAGGAATGAATCAAGGATTAATAGTTTTCATCGGAGTATGAACTATATTGGGACGAGTCCTATACATAAGACCTCTACATAAATTTTGTTCGATATGTTATTTCAATGTCTTATCGTTAAAGCTCATTTTCGCATAGCACTCTCCGCCCTGATCCGATGGCGGGATTTCTGACCAGATTTGGAAGCTTTCCGGACATGAACAGTTATAAATTTGTGCATTGATGTTAAGAATAATCATAAATATAGATCTTGAAACCGTCTATATATTCTAGGTCTTCTATATAAACACCGTTTAAAATATATTGTCGGACCTTTGTGCATCCGATTTTGCCGTTTGAAATCGACAGGTGAGATTCTCTCACCGTTTCTGTGCAATGGCCGGATGTCTTCTCAAAAGAAATCCAAATTAATTATTTGTTAGTACATTTCATACGTATGAACAATTTGATATTGAACGAAATCTTATTAGGTTCACCGTAATAGCACGGGAGATAAATCTTCAAAACAATTTCGTCTAATGATTTCTTTTTGGTTTTTCGTAATAAACACATATATTCAAAATGGACGAAATGGAATGGTGAAACTTTCCCATGAAATTTAAACATTGATTTCTTGTATACTATTGTGTCAAGAGACGTTATAGACTGTGCAGAAAATTAGCATAATTCAAACAACGGTAAGTGTGTCCATCTTATTAACAATTTTAATTATAAAAATAACTTTTTAGAATATAAAATATGCTACGTGTAATTGAGGTTTAGCGTTTCGACTTAAAAATGCCTTGATAGTAAAATGTTACATTTTTCAAGTCTTAAATATTTGGACTATATTGGGACGTGGTTAAAGCTAACTTTAAGCATGCCCAATGTAGTTCATACCCCCATGGAAACTGTTAAACCGTGATTCATTACTTATTAAAATACATATACATTAATAAATTATTCTTTTCAATAACACAAATAAAAAAACAGCACACTTTACATTTAAAATGTTTTTGGTCCAGATTTGCAACTTATTGTGTGCCGGAACCGGTAAATAGCTCATCGATGGAACAGCGTAAACTATAAGACACACCTTTTTTCGCGAAGAAAGGTACCTAACACTGCGATTGCGCATGCTGGTAACTTCGAGTGCGCATGTCAGCTGCATATCATTAGTAACCTTCAGACAGAGCACATAGGTTCATCAAAGGAAATTTTATCTTTTTATTAAGTTTATTTAACGTCGCTACCGGTTTCCCATTTGAGTGACAGGCAGTTTACCTAACAACACCTTTCCTGGGCAGGCTCCAACAGTTAACCAGTACTTGGTGCACCAACCTCCGTAAGAAACTGCCAACTTTTTCATATAAATGAGACACGGTCTGAGCGGGGCTTGAACCTGTGACCATCAGAGATGATAGGTTACAGTGGTATACAAGTCAGAGACCGTAACCACTCGACCAAGGAGGTGGACATCAAAGGAAATGCAATATCGATGTAAATATATACAAGTATAGGACACTAGGCCATGTCATAAATACTTCCTCCTGTGTAGAATTTCTCGATGATCTAGCTCATGACATGAATGTCTCCCTATCTCGATGATCTAGCTCATGACATGAATTTCTCCATTCCATAGTTTTTCTTTATACTCGCCACTGCAGAGCAGCTGCGTACATGTTTGGCATCCGTGGTCCAGTGGTAGAGCGTCAGATTTGGAATCGAACGGTCTCTGGTTCGATACTCGATCAGGGCACGTATGTGGTCACAGGTGTCATTGAGCAAGTCTGTCAAGGAAACATGTCTAGGTCAACGGAAGGGGTTTGACATTAATGGAACATACAGCAGGGATCAGTTTAGAAGGCGATGTGGGCAAAATTGTCGCCCTAGGGACCCTGACTTTTTTTTCGTTTTTACAATTTTCAAACAATATTTTGTCTAGTAAGATACACTGGCCCATTATAAAGCAGTCCTTCTATTCAAATGTTGTATTTAATGGTTGTACTGTGCATTTTAACCCTATTTTGCAGCGCTTTCTCACTTCTCCCAAAAATTCTGACCTAGAATGAACCCTGAAATTACAGTACACACCAGTTGTAAGGTCCTAAACCCAACTCGGCAAACTAGTCAATGTTTTCTCTAATTCGGATAAAAAAATTAGGTCTGGTTGCACACAAGACACACCTTGGTCTAGAGGTTGTTATATGTTTATTTTAAAAAAAAGTTACCTAATCGGAAAGTACATGTACCAACATGCATATACATTGAAAATGTCAGACGGGGGATCAAACCTGTGATCCCTGGATTCACAGTCACACTTGTTAACCACTGGACGACTGACCTGTATTAATTACTGTGTAATATTTAGCGAATAACTGGATGCCTCTTCTGCTTACTGTAAGCCATTTTGGCATAATATTAACTGGACCAGGGTTCCCTCTGTCTGAATTTTTGTCTGTGCCACTTCTGTCACCAATTGAAAAAACTGGAGCCAATTTGAATAACTGGGTGCCAACTAAGAGTCATATAGTTCCAGATAAAATAGTTGTAGCCCATGTATTTGACTGTGTGCAAAAAATAATTTTAAAGAAGTTGCGCCAAATATTTTGGCCAATTCACACAATATAGCGTTTAGTATTTGTTTTTTTTGTCGCAATTGGCACCATTTGCGACCGACAGCGGGAACCCTGTGGACCTGTTGGCAGGATTCTGTTATCATCAGATAATAGATCTAGTATTGATTGATTGTGTCTAGCTGCTGTATACACAAGGAGGAATAAAATTAGTTTGAATATGTATACATTCATATTTGCTTACTGCATTCATTTTACATACCGGTATATACATGTGAATGCAAAACATGTCAAATTGTCAATGCAAAGATACATGATTTGGCATTGAGAGGACGGGGGATTGAGATGGGTGGGGGAACGATTGAACAAAAAAATGTATTCAGTAATAATTATGTTTCCAAGAGAGGCGTCACATTTTGTAAGTTTTTCTGATGTCAAAATTATTTGCAGTAGGTCAGTGGTTCTACCCGGGTACCAGTCCGTACCTGTAATACTGCTCGGAGGGGCATCCGGGTACCAGTCCGTACCTGTAATACTGCTCGGAGGGGCATCCGGGTACCAGTCCGTACCTGTAATACTGCTCGGAGGGGCATCCGGGTACCAGTCCGTACCTGTAATACTGCTCGGAGGGGCATCCGGGTACCAGTCCGTACCTGTAATACTGCTCGGAGGGGCATCCGGGTACCAGTCCGTACCTGTAATACTGCTCGGAGGGGCATCCGGGTACCAGTCCGTACCTGTAATACTGCTCGGAGGGGCATCCGGGTACCAGTCCGTACCTGTAATACTGCTATGAGGGGCATCCGGTATCTTCCTACAATAATAATAGCGGGAGAGTTGCCGTATATGATCTACATGTAAGCTGTGTGACTTTAACCCTTTCCCTCATAGAAGCACCTCTCGACGCCATTACCAATACAACATACATGGACAATGTAGTAGCCAAACCAATGTTCATAATAAAGGCCAGAATCTCGTGTAGTCCCAGTAATATCTATGGAGGTGGGATATATATGGTGACTACTTATCCACTGCATGATAGCTAAATGGCTGTCGTTTGTATGGAGATATAATAGTATATTAACCTAAATCTCTATGTAGTCCCAGTAATATCTATGGAGGTGGGATATATATGGTGACTACTTATCCACTTCATGATAGCTAAATGGCTGTCGTTTGTATGGAGATATAATAGTAGTTTAACCTAAATCTCTATGAAGGAAAGGGTTAAGCGCAACAAACAAACGTCGTATATTTGAATTGCAACAGGTTCCAAACTTCTGACTTGTAAATGAAAACTAATGAATATAAATCATGCAATGGATAAGTAGTCGCCGTATCTATCCCACCTCCATAGGTATTAACCCATTTCATTCTGGATATATTTAAAGGCTTTTGCAAACAACATAGATCCAGATCAGCTGCAGCGTGATGCTGTGTGCTGATCAGGATCTATGTTGTTTGCTACATAGCCAAGTGTCTTAGCAAGATCATCTGAATAGCAAACAGCATAGAGCCTGATCAGATGGAACGTTCCGTGGCGGTTGATCTGGCTCTATGTTCTTTGCAAATACTGTTTGAACGGTATCCAGAATGAAATGGGTTAATGGGACTACATGAGATTCTGGTCTTTATTTTGACCAATGGTTTTGCTACTACGTTGTCTATGTCGTATTAGTAATGGCGTCAAGAGGTGCTTCTATGAGGGAAAGGGTTAAAGAATATAGTTTCCAATAACTATTTAAAATAATCCAAATGTTTGCATAGAAGCGGGAAAAAATCAAATAAATATAGCATCGTAATATGTGCGAATAGTTATCAACAAATGAATGTAAATGATGCTTAATGCGCGTGCGTGATGCAACTGGTTGAAACAGCTGTCGAAGATACCGCATTATCTACTGGTAGTATGGGCAAGAACCTGAGAAGATTTGTCGGGTTCCGCAAGCTTCTCCCATTTATTCCATTTAATTTTAACAGTCTTGGTTTAAACATATTTATTCCAATATTCACAAAACAATACATGCACACAAAATCAAAGAATAGGAAAGGATCAAAACGGAAGCAGAGCTTATATAGTTTCTCTCCCTGCAGTTCAAAATACATAGTACTATATTGGACGGTGTGGAACTAATACATGTATATCAAATGTGCATATTGCTTAGAAATGACAGAAATATAATACCGGTAAGAATGCAGAAGAAAGAGAAGATATTTGAGAATGTAGCGCAGGCAGACAGGGGTAAAGTCATCAAGTCTTATATGCATGGGGTTTCACTCAAAGAATCGTTTTGTATCACGAATGAAGTTATGGACATATTCAAATATTATTAACAGTCTTATATGTCATGCAATTTCAATAAAATTGTGTTGTAGTGAGATTCAGTTACCAATAAGAAAAACTCGTTAATGAATTGCCGTACAATTATTTTAACTATTTATAGCCATTTTTTACCCAGCATGCAAAGAGATCATTTGAAGGTCTAGCTAAGTTGCTTATGCCCTGCCCACTAGGGCCAGAAAAGGATGTGACGTTTTGACTTTCAGCAGAGGCTGGGTACCGGTTGATGCATGATCCCGGAAAAGTTGTTGGTAGTAGTTCTGATAAAACCTTATTCCTTTCTATATACTTATATGTCCCTTGCTATGCATGTGTATGCTATATTCCATTCTATATACTTGTATGTCCCTTGCTATACATGTGTATGCTATATTCCATTCTATATACTTGTATGTCCCTTGCTATACATGTGTATGCTATATTCCATTCTATATACTTGTATGTCCCTTGCTATACATGTGTATGCTATATTCCATTCTATATACTTGTATGTCCCTTGCTATACATGTGTATGCTATATTCCATTCTATATACTTGTATGTCCCTTGCTATACATGTGTATGCTATATTCCATTCTATATACTTGTATGTCCCTTGCTATACATGTGTATGCTATATTCCATTCTATATACTTGTATGTCCCTTGCTATACATGTGTATGCTATATTCCATTCTATATACTTGTATGTCCCTTGCTATACATGTGTATGCTATATTCCATTCTATATACTTGTATGTCCCTTGCTATACATGTGTATGCTATATTCCATTCTATATACTTGTATGTCCCTTGCTATACATGTGTATGCTATATTCCATTCTATATACTTGTATGTCCCTTGCTATACATGTGTATGCTATATTCCATTCTATATACTTGTATGTCCCTTGCTATACATGTGTATGCTATATTCCATTCTATATACTTGTATGTCCCTTGCTATACATGTGTATGCTATATTCCATTCTATATACTTGTATGTCCCTTGTTATGCATGTGTATGCTATATTCCATTCTATATACTTGTATGTCCCTTGCTATACATGTGTATGCTATATTCCATTCTATATACTTGTATGTCCCTTGCTATACATGTGTATGCTATATTCCATTCTATATACTTGTATGTCCCTTGCTATACATGTGTATGCTATATTCCATTCTATATACTTGTATGTCCCTTGCTATACATGTGTATGCTATATTCCATTCTATATACTTGTATGTCCCTTGCTATACATGTGTATGCTATATTCCATTCTATATACTGTATGTCCCTTGCTATACATGTGTATGCTATATTCCATTCTATATACTTGTATGTCCCTTGCTATACATGTGTATGCTATATTCCATTCTATATACTTGTATGTCCCTTGCTATACATGTGTATGCTATATTCCATTCTATATACTTGTATGTATTTACATATTCTTGTTTGTATTGTATAATCTGATCGATACGTGTACAGTTTGATTAACCAGGCCAGTCACTTGTATACAAACATGCTGATGTATATAAACATTGGCCAGTTAAAACACTCATTGAATAATATAAAATATATCGAATTATCACACATGGCAGGATGGCCGAGTGGTCAAAGCTGTAGGCTTAGAGGAAAATATTTTTAGGTTTGATGGTTCAACAATGATTGTTTTGGTTTTCGAATGTTATGTATAAAAGTGACTGCCCTAAATAATCAGACTGTACCTTGTTTTAGTTGCAGGTAATGTTGTTAGTTTCTTGTATCTTAGTTTAGTTTATACAAATTTATTTTAGCTCGATTGTGAAACAAGTTCTTACAACTTATATTAATCACTCTCGAGACCTCATTCCTGATTGAATCCATCGCCACGAGGGAGAGAGAAGAGGCAACGTGGAATTTAAATGTCTTGCCTAAGGGCACAATCGTAACTGCTCCAACTACCTTTCTCAGCTGAAGCGACTGCGCATCCACTTCGCTATCAAGACTTATATCTTGTATATTATAATGTGAAACTGGTCCTTTCATGTACGATTATATAGTTAACCCTTCCCTCCCAGCACCAAGATAGAGGTTACAGTTTTTTTCTTGTTTGTTTTGTGAAAACAAACAGTTCAAAGGAACTTGTGAAATAAGTTAACATCTGGGCTTTTCCTCTAAATCAAGTTTTATTTTAGCTCTTTGCATGATGGATAAAATAAAGGCTATAAATCGTTCAAATAATTGCAGCAGACAACAATTTTTTAATGTGTTTTTCTTAACTGTAGCTGAAAACAGGAACTGTTTACCTCTGAAAATATGTCATGGAATTTTATTAGAATGAGAGACATTGGTCAGTTACTGCCCCTGAATACTTCCTAAAAGTATGTAGGTCCTTTAAAGTTGTTTCCTCTGTTTTTATCGTTGTTTCCTTTGCACACCATGCTATCAATTTTCTTCCACTTTCTCATATTATAATTATTATGTTGCTATATCTCGACAGATATCCTACAGTATATTCAATGGGTAAAAAAATCTGTACTTTTTTTATCGATTAACTAACATGATTTGGATAAAATCACATTATCATAACGCAACATCTGGTTATGGAACAACTGTAAAAACAAAGGATTCCAACTGAAAGGACCGCTATACATTTAGGGATAAATCAGACTTTATCTATCAAGGGAGGTAATAGAAAAGCCAGCGAGGGTCCTCATTGTGTCATAACTTCATGACTTGTTTCACTGTTATTTTCAACATTAGCGTGCAAGGAGTTACATGAGTGAAGAAGTGGGCTTGAAGCTTGGTACATGTATCTATGATAATGTGTCCATCCATATACAGTCAAACCTGTCTTAAGCAGCCAGCCAAGGGACTTTGAGAAAATGGCTGCTTAGCACAGGTGGCTGCTTAACCTTTTCCTCCATAGAGATTTAGGTTAATATACTATTATATCTCCATACAAACGACAGCCATTGCCATAGCTATCATGCAGTGGATAAGTCAGGGCTCGACAAATTCTTTTCAAACTGACTTGCCCGGGACAAGTGACACTGGCAAACTGACTTGCCCCAATGTGAATTTGACTTGCCCCAATTATTATGCTAAATATCGAATGATGTCTTACACTAGTTAAGTCTATGAATAACATCATCATAGTATATAATGAAAAGTCCTTTCGTGTTTTGAATCATATTTAATATCCTTTTTACCCTCAGTGAGTTTCACTTTCTTGGAAGTAGGCACATATTTTAAATCTAGTTTCCGTTTTTTACTATTACTTTCATTTTCATTGGAGTTGAAGAATTTTAGCAAACTTATTGTAATTGAACATGCATTTGAATGATAACAGTGGATTTGGGGCTTAATAATAAAACAATTTGTATACATTTGTAATCTGATAATTACCTGAGTTCTAACTGTTTAATTTTGTCAATTATAACTTACACATTTACAATGCATCAATGAAATCGGCCTGTCTTCTGAGATTAATCAACACCATAGGTGTAGAAAACATGTACTTACTGTGTTACTGTATGTACTCGTGGATAATGTCCTTGCTACGACTAATGTGTAATTAACAAGTATATAAGCAAGGCATTGACAGATTCTTTGATATTTCGCCGGCGACTGCAAATTGTAGAAATTAAGAAAGCGCCCGGATGTTAAAAGCGCCGTAGTCTATTTAATAGGACTAATTTGATAAGTGCAAATAAAACAATTGAAGCGTAACAAGAGCCTCGATTGGTTAAATGTTTGGGGCGATACCTGTCATTCACAGCATGTAGTCTGCAGGATTTACAATCGATAATAGGGACCAATCATGACAAGAAACAGTTGATTAGTTGTTTATTCTGTTAATTGATATGTATATTCGACACCTGTCCGATAATCACATCCATAGCATTTTGACTTGCCTGGGACTAAACTCTGGTTGACGGCCACTTGCCCGAACATTGTTTTGACTTGCCCCGGGCGTCGGGCAATAGGATTTGTCGAGCCCTGGATAAGTAGTTGCCATATCTATCCCACCTCCATAGATATTACTGGGACTACACGAGATTCTGGCATTTATTATGCACATTGGTTTGGCTACTACATTGTCAATGTATGTCGTATTGTCAATGTATGTCGTATTGGTAATGGCATCAAGAGGTGCTTCTATGAGGGAAAGGGTTAATGAACATTGGTTTGGCTACTACATTGTTAATGTATGTCGTATTGGTAATGGCATCAAGAGGTGCTTCTATGAGGGAAAGGGTTAATGAACATTGGTTTGGCTACTACATTGTCAATGTATGTCGTATTGGTAATGGCATCAAGAGGTGCTTCTATGAGGGAAAGGGTTAATGAACATTGGTTTGGCTACTACATTGTCAATGTATGTCGTATTGGTAATGGCATCAAGAGGTGCTTCTATGAGGGAAAGGGCTAACCGGTACAATATATAATAAAACAACATATTTGGAATCTTTAAACTGGCTGCTTAACCCATTTCATTCTGGATACATTTCAAGGCTTTTCCAAACAACATAGATCCGGATCAGCCGCAGCGTGACACTGCACGCTGATCAGGATCTATGTTGTTTGCTACATAGCCGAGTGTCTTAGCAAGATAATCTGAATAGCAAACAGCATAGAGCCTGATCAGATGGCACATTCCATGGCGGCTGATATGGCTCTATGTTCTTTGCAAATACTGTTTGAACGGTAGCCAGAATCAAATGGGTTAATACATGTTTGTTGCTTAACCCTTTCAACACCACAGACCTCTAAATTGGCTTAGAAAAAGTGTAGATCCAGATGAGCCGGCTCGTGACGAGCCGTCTCATCAGGATCTGCACTTTTTGCCAGTGATATGACTATTTTTAGACATAATTACCCATTTTGATAAATGAACTTGTCCAAATGTGATTTTCTGATTCATTTATTGGTTTATGAATATCATGGACCAGTCCATGTGAGTTACTTGGTGTTGAATGGGTTAATACATGTTGGTTGCTTAATAGAGGTTTGACTGTAGCTGGGATTCTGCAGAGTACAGTAATAAAACAATGAATATTTTTATGAATACTGACCTGTAATGGATCTATGTTTGTGCACATGGGACAGGGTTTTATGAAGTCTGGTAGACAGACAGCTATGTGTTGGTAATTGCTTGTAATGGTTTTCTCGCAATACATTACCATATTAACTCGTGCAAGATCAATATATATACGAGTCCGCAACGGCGGTCAATTAATAACTCGTCATTCTGTGGCTTACTAGGGTCAACTGGTCACACACTTGCTGATTAGCATTTCCATTAGCGGTTAATTATGTATAGTGGCTGTGACGGAGAACATGTTTGAAGTGGTTCATCATCAGTGAACAAGTGGTTCAACATCATCAGTGAACAAGTCGTTAACATCATCAGTGAACAAATTACAATCTCACGTACTGCTACAGTGTGTGTTCAAGCTCTGTGGTGGTTTGGTATCTATATGTACATTTGTATTCAGCTGGTTTTTAAAGGCCGGTGGTTTTACCTTGGATGGTTTCCATTGCCTGAAATAGTGCCTAGAAATGGAAAGGCATCTATGTGTATTCCTAGATGGTTCGCAACATAAAGTTATATAGCCTGGATGGCCCTTATGTTGGTGTTACTCTAATTAACCCTTTCCCTCATAGAAACACCTCTTGACGCCATTACCAATACAACATGCATTGACAATGTAGTAGCCAAACCAATGTTCATAAACCCTTTCCCTCATAGAAACACCTCTTGATGCCATTACCAATACAACATACATTGACAATGTAGTAGCCAAACCAATGTTCATAAACCCTTTCCCTCATAGAAACACCTCTTGATGCCATTACCAATACAACATGCATTGACAATGTAGTAGCCAAACCAATGTTCATTAACCCTTTCCATCATAGAAGCACCTCTTGATGCCATTACCAATGCAACATGCATTGACAATGTAGTAGCCAAACCAATGTTCATAAACCCTTTCCCTTATAGAAACACCTCTTGATGCCATTACCAATACAACATGCATTGACAATGTAGTAGCCAAACCAATGTTCATTAACCCTTTCCATCATAGAAGCACCTCTTGACGCCATTACCAATACAACATACATTGATAATGTAGTAGCCAAACCAATGTTCATAATAAAGGCCAGAATCTCATGTAGTCCAAGTAATATCTATGGAGGTGGGATAGATATGGCGACTACTTATCCACTGCAAGATAGCTAAATGGCTGTTGTTTGTATGGAGATATAATAGTATATTAACCTAAATCTCTATGTAGTCCCAGTAATATCTATGGAGGTGGGATAGATATGGCGACTACTTATCCACTTCATGATAACTAAATGGTTGTCGTTTGTATGGAGATATAATAGTATATTAACCTAAATCTCTATGCAGTCCCAGTAATATCTATGGAGGTGGGATAGATATGGCGACTACTTTTCCACTGCATGATAGCTAAATGGCTGTCGTTTGTATGGAGATATAATAGTATATTAATCTAAATCTCTATGAAGTCCCAGTAATATCTATGGAGGTGGGATAGATATGGCGACTACTTATCCACTGCATGATAGCTAAATGGCTGTCGTTTGTGTGGAGATATAATAGTATATTAACCAAACCGAGCACACATAATTAATAATGAGGAGTTTAAGGCATGTAAGGGAGGAGTTTAAGGCATGTAAGGGAGGAGTTTAAGGCATGTAAGGGAGGAGTGTAGTGCATGTAAGGAAGGAGTTTAAGGCATGTAAGGGGTGAGTTTAAGGCATGTAAGGGAGGAGTTTAAGGCATGTAAGGGAGGAGTGTCGGGCATGTAAGGGAGGAGGTTAAGGCATGTAAGGGGGGTGTAAGGCACGTAAGGGAGGAGTTTAAGGCTTGTAGGGAGGAGTTTAAGGATGTAAGGGAGGAGTGTAGGGCGTAAGGGAGGAGGTAAGGCATGTAAGGGAGGAGTTTAAGGCATGTAAGGGAGGAGTTTAAGGGATGAGTTTACGGTATGTAAGGAAGGAGTTTAAGGCATGTAAGGGAGGAGTTTAAGGCTTGTAAGGGAGGAGTTTAAGGCATGTAAGGGAGGAGTTTACGGCATGTAAGGGAGGAGTTTAAGGCATGTAAGGGAGGAGTTTAAGGGATGAGTTTACGGTATGTAAGGAAGGAGTTTAAGGCATGTAAGGGAGGAGTTTAAGGCTTGTAAGGGAGGAGTTTAGTGCATGTAAGGGAGGAGTTTAAGG